>JAURVB010014534.1:0-45591 GCA_033002965.1 Piper betle | reverse complement strand
GAAACATGAGAAAATATTGAGAGAGGCATCAGTTGAGCAATTAGTTCAGAATGTTGTTGGGTCCGCGACCCAATGGCTCCTTAATAGATGTCCTTATGAGAGTTCAGTAGAAGATATGTGTGGTTTCCTTCAAAATGAAAGTTAGCACTTATTTGTCAGATTGTTATAGTTATTTCTTAGCCCATAATATTTGTTATTGACAATTTTTATTATATATATAGGTGATAATTAGGAGTTTGATATGTGAATCTGGACAGAGGAGCAATGGCCACTATGTGTACACACAAAGCTCATGCAAAATGTGTTTAATCTAATATACAATTTTGGTTATGATGTATTATGATGTGATATATTGTATTCAATTGAAATGACTTAAAACTGTTTAGAATGTTGTGACAATGTAGTAGAGGAGATCAATAACATGGGTCAAGACTCCGCTTATAAATGTGATTCTGTAATGATATAATAGATGTGATAGATAAAATAAATAGATGGGTCAAGACCTAATTCAGATATTGAATGTTGTTATGATGAAAACAATTAAGTGTTATGAAATGAAGAATTGTGTATGGAATGTTGTTATATATATATATATATATATATATATATATATATATATATCTTGTCCATTTTAAATTTAGAGATTTTATTGATTTAATCGTGATTATTTTATAGTGTGAATTATTTGTCATGTCATTCATTAGTATCTTGTTAGAGTTCCTTACATTTCATGTATGTATAATGATATTTATTTTCTATCTTAAAACGTCGAGAGTAAATCTATTCGGATTTGGTTCGGGTTACCCAACTTAATCGGATGACTCGTAACATTTTGGTTCGATTTGTGAGTGAACCGGATTTTAAGTGTTACAAAGTAGAATAATAAAGAGAGGAATTTGTGGGGCTATAATTAGCTATGTGGGAGGAGAAGACCGAAAAACTAACGAGAGAGAAAAACTTGCTATGGTACATTATATATATATATATATATATATATATATATAGGGATTGGATAGTGTGGGGGTTACTATATGAAAATTTTCCTACAGTCGCTTCTAATCTGGGCCGTTGGATATAATCTAACGGCCCATATCTATTTTTAGAAAGAAAAACCCCTAATCTCTATCCAATCTACCGCCGTCGCTGTCCGCTCTACCCACGCCCTGACCCTTGTCATCGTGCCCCCACCTGGGTTCCTGGCTTCCCCCCTCCGCTTTCAACCCCTCCAGCCGCGCCTCTTCCCCCTCCTCGCGCCCCTCGCCCCTCTCCCCACCTCGCTCCACCCTAACCATATCACCCCCACCATCCCCACCCCAAGGCCGCCCGCACTTGCGCCAATCGCTTCTTCCCCTATTTTTCCGGAGCCACCTTGGGTCACTCGGGGCCACCTAGGCTTGGGGAAGAGTCCGAAGGGGGGCTAGGGATGGTCGCCCGGCAGTGACGACGATTTTCGGCAGCGGCATTGCCGGTGGTGGCCGACCAAGTGCAATGCAGTACAAGAAAAAGTGGTGGCTTTCTCGCCCCTAAGCGGCACCTCAAGTTGGATTGAGGTTGACGACAACGAGGGAGGGTTGACGACAAGACGGCGGCATTGAGGCGACCGGCTATGCCGAGGCCGGCGGCGCTCCACGAAACAGAGCAGGAGTGGTGGCAAATAGGGTAAGGGAAAGAGAAAGAGGGGAAAGGAAGGGAAAGAGGGGCGGCGATGGCGGTTCTGGCCGGCTATGGTGCAGGTAATGTCGGCGGCGAGTTCGCTGGCGGTCGGGGTGGAGGGCGAACGTCAGTAGGGGAGAAACAGGGGATGTCGAGGTGAGGAAAATTGACTCAATGGCAATATTGTAATAAAACTTGACTCGCTCCCGGCTCGAGTCAATATTAAGAAATAAATTTTTAAAAATATATAAAATAATTTCGTAATAAAAACTTGACTCGCTCCTGACTCGAGTCAATATTTTAAAATAATTTTTTAAAAAATTGACAGAATTAGTTTATTTTTTACAATTTTATTTCTTTACCCCGACATCCCATGTTTCTCACCTACTGACGTTCGCCCTCCACCCCAACCGCCGGAGACCTCGCTGTTGGCTTTACCTACACCATAGCCGGCCGGAACTGCCATCGCCGCGCCTCTTTCCTTCCTTTCCCCTCTTACTCTTTCCCTTACCCTGTTTGCTGCCACTCCCTGCTCTGTTTCGTGAGCCGCCACCGGCCTCGACATAGCCAGGTCGCCTCGATGCCGCCGTCTTGTCATCAACCCTCCCTCGTCGTCGTCAACCTCAATCCAACTTGAGGTGCAGCTCAGGGGCGAGAAAGCCGTTACTTTTTCTCGTATTGCATTGCACGTTGGTCGGCCGCCACCGATAATGCCGCCGCAGGAAATCGTCGTCACTGCCGGGCGACCATCCCTAGTCCCCCCCAAAGCCTAGGCGGCCCTGGGTGACCCAAGGTGGCTCCGGCAAAACAGGGGAAGGAGCGATCGGCGCAAGCGCGGGCGGCCTCGGGGATGGTGGGGGATGTGGTTGGGCGGAGCGAGGCGCGAGGCGGGGAGAGGGGAGGGCGAGGGGCGAGGGCAGGGGAAGAGGCACGGCTGGAGGGGTGAAAGTGGCGGGAGGGGCTGAAAGTGGAGGGGGGGGTGAAAGGGTGGGGTGAGGAGGGAAAGGGTGGGGGTTGGGGTTAATTTTCAGCCGTTAGATGATTTCATCCAACGGCTGAAAAATGCAGCACAGCCAAGATGGCTATGCTTGTAGGATAGCAATCCTTTCCCTGTATATATATATATATATAAGAAGCTGGCTTCCATGAATTCTGGTGGTTGATTGTGCATGCATACCCTTCATTCAGAATTTTGGCAGCTGCTTGCCGATGTTTTTTGTCAAATGTATTCATATGGGTATTTTTATGTTCCATGTCGGCAGCTCTGTTGGAATAAAAATGTGTAATCTCTTTTATATTGATCCCACAGATAATTTAACACAATTATCTTAAAAAGCTTTGGGAATAAAAAAACTTAAAAACAAGAGTAGTTTTCAACGAGGTTATCATCCACACAAGATAGGGTTGGGGCCTATATCTTTGACAGAGGAGTTGATGTGCCTTAAACGCCAATTTAATTATATATATATACGCGGTGATATTAACAAGGTAATTTGCATCACGGAACCGACAAAGGTTTTGTAAATGCTCAAGTTTTTGGATTATATTAAGACGACAAAGATGAGCTAAAAATTGTGGATCCCACCTCTTTTAAAAAAATTGGGTTGATTTGATAAAAGGATCTTGATCAGGTGACCTTCCGTTCCCTGCAGGCTTTGCAAAAACATTAAAGGTTTTCTTTTCTTTTTTATTCATATTTTTTGAAGGTCAGGATCAATTTAATTTTGATTTATGGTGGAACTTATCAGTCAATGAGTAGAGGTCGTCAACCTAATCATTTGAGACTCAGTTGAAGATAATTACAACGATTTAATAGTTTGGTCACATTTTTTTCTTTTTCAAAAATAGTTTAGTTATAATTCCACTACTAAAAATAAAGTCATATGCGCTCTCTCTCCATATATATATATATATATAGGACGTTTATAGGCGCACATTGCCTCCTTTTGCAGTGCAGGCAGCGCACTGGATTGATGGTCAAATCAATTTACGTATTTTTAACCCATTCCCCCGTTTTTCCAAATTCACCCTCCCCCTGTTTTTCCCTCAGGTACCCCCGCCGGCACCTCCGCCCGCGCCGCCGACGTTCGCCGCCGGCTGCTCCGCCCACGCCGCAGACGTTCCCCGCCGGTCGCCCCGCCCCCGCCCTCCCGCAGCCGCAGTCCCTCCGGCCCCGGCCCCGCTCGCAACCGCCGCCCCACCGCCCCCGGCTCCGCTCGCAGCAGCCGCGCCACCCGCAGCCGCCGCCCCCCCACCACCCCCGCGTTCCCACCCCCCCTCCCCCGCCCCCGCCCTCGCTCGTAGCCGCCCCCACCCTCGTGATTCCCCCTCGCCGCCGCGGTCCCAGTCCCCCGCCCCGCCCGCAGCCGCGGCCCCCTCCGCGTTCCCCACCACCTCTATGCCCCCCGCTCGCAGCCGCCGCCCTACCCTCGCCATCCCCCCAATCCCCCCCCCCCCCGCGGGTGGCCGGCGGCGAAGTCGCCGGCGGTGGGGTGGCGCGGCAAGAGAGAGGTCGTGCGGGAACAGGGGAGGGTAAAATCGTAATAAAAACTTTACTCGGTCCCAGACTCGAGTTAATATTACGAAATAAATTAAAAAAATAAAATTTTTTTATAATAAAAACTTGACTCGATCTCGCACGGGATCGAGTCAATATTATGAAATAAATTTAAAAATAAAATAAAATAATTTTGTAATAAAACTTGACTCGATCCTGCACGAGATCGAGTCAATATTACGAAATAAATTTTAAAAAATAAAATAATTTTGTAATAAAAATTTTTATTGGTCCCACATGAGACTGGCACCATGTATTTCCCAGCAGGCCCATCCAGCCTTGAGGCGGCGATATTATTGGCCAGCGGGCGGCCGACGGTAAGGTCACCGGCACAGGGTAGCACGCCAAAATAAATGAGAAAGAAACAGGGGAGAGTATTTTGGTAATAAAAATTTTACTCGATCGGACTCGAGTTAATATAACAAAATAAATTTTAAAAAATAAAATAATTTCATAATAAAAACTTAACTCGATCCACACTTAAGTTAATAATACAAAAATAAATTAAATAAAATAATTTCTTAATAAAAACTTTATTCGATCCCGACTCGAGTTAAAATAATTTATTACGGAATTATTTTATTTTTTTTAAATTTATTTTGTAATAAAAATTTATTCGGTAATAAATTTATTTTGTAATAAAAACTTGACTCGGTCCCGCACATGATCGAGTCAAGTTTTTATTACAAAATTATTTTATATTTTTTAAATTTATTTCATATTATTGACTCGAGTCAGATCGAATTAAGTTTTTATTATGAAATTATTTTATATTTTTAAATTTATTTTGTAATAAATTTATTTGGTGACCGAGTTAAGTTTTGATTAAAAATAAATTTTAAAAAAATAAAATAATTTCGTAATAAAAACTTGATTAATCCCAACTCGAGTTAAGTTTTTATTATGAAATTATTTTATTTTTTAAAAAAATTTATTTTATAATATTAACTTGATACGAGTCGAGATCGAGTCAATTTTTTTTGATAAAATTATTTTATTTTTTTAAAATTTATTTCTTAATAAAAACTTGACTGATCCCAACTCGAGTTAAGTTTTTATTAGGAAATTATTTTATTTTTTAAAAAAATTTATTTTATAATATTAACTTGACTCGAGTCGAGATCGAGTCAAGTTTTTTTTATAAAATTATTTTATTTTTTTTCAAATTTATTTCATAATATTAACTTGACTCAAGTTGGGATCGAGTCAATTTTTTTTAACGAAATTATTTTATTCTTTTTAAAATTTATTTCCTAATAAAAACTTGACTCGATCCCGACTCGAGTCAAATTTTTATTACAAAAATACCCTCCCCTGTTTCTTCCTCCCTCTGTTTCGCGCCGCCATCCCACCGCCGGCTAACTCGCCGCCGGTGGCCGCTCGCCAACGCTGTCGCCACTCGGGGGTTGGTGGGCCGACTGGAAAACTCATGGCCGTGGCGCGGCGCGGGCGGGGAGCGGGCGGCCGTGAGCAGTCGAAGCTCACTGCGAGCGAGCAGGGGGGGTGGGGGGGGGGGCGGCGAGGCCGCGACGCTGGCCGGGGGTTGGCGGACGGTCGCGCTCGGGGAGGGGGGAACGCAGGTCGGGGGTTGGCGGACGGTGGCGCTCGGGGCGGGGAGGAATGTGGCGGCCCGGAGGGGTGGGGGGGAAGCGACGTGGGGGTTGCCGCCGCGGCTACTGACGGTGGCGGTGGGGGACGGCGGTTGGGGGCAGGGCCGTGGGGGCGGGGCCGGTGGCCGGGCGGGGCCGATGGCTGGCGGGGCGTGGCCGGGGCGGCGGCGGAATCCGGCGACGGGGAGGGGGTCGGGCAAAAAAAAAAAAAAGAGAAAACGTTGTCGGCCGTTGGATTTTGATCCAACGGCCGATATACAATGCGCTGCCTATGCGCTGCAAAACACTGCAGCGCATAGTAGCGTTTGGTATATATATATATTCAAGGGATGCTTCTCGTGTATATATATAATAATAACGAAAGGACCAAGATGAGTACTATATATATGGTTTATCTCCACTAAAATTATAATCACCATACTTATATAAATATCTATTGCCTTAACTTTATTATATTCAATTCAAAGAGAAAAGATAATATTGAAAGTCTTACTTTCCTGAATTCAACCGTTGGGATGAAAAAATGCATTTTTTTAGTTACAAAGAAAAGCACCTATCATGTGTGAATAAACATGCATGGATCACCAATCCGCGGTGGCTCATGGATGTTGTAACCTATGCTCCTACGCATTGGCAGCATTACGCTCCAAATTGAACCCCGTTACACTTACATGTGTTGACACCTTTCATTTGATGTAGAAATTGGACTCACGAGCTACAGAACATGTGAAGAAACAACATTCATGATGGTGAGCTCAGATTCCTGAATGGGCCAAGACAAACAATCATCCATCTCCCCCATCGCTCACAACACACTACAAAGATTCTTCTTGGGCCCTCAGAAATGGCCGCCAGGGACAGCATCTTCGAACAATTACTTATCAGATCCCACATGCTCTGAAGCGTCTTCGTGGCAAGTACCCAACTTCCTTCCCTGGTAGGTCCACTCCTTTTATTACTACGGAGCCAATTTCACCGTCCCTAATTTCTTGAGCAGGCGATGAAAAGTAGTACTACTGGGGTAATCGAAATGTATACGCTGTATATTGCGGCCTGCATTCTTGAACACCTTAATTAACAATAGTGTAGTATTTCAGATATATAATGCTTCTTGGAAGCCGATTATGAAATAGTGCTTCTACAATAAAAGCAGGGTGGTTATTGAAATTTTACGAGGTATGTAGCTACATACATTTTTATAAATGAACCCTTGATAGTTCCGCCGACAACGCCGATTCAACTGGATACTCAAATCTGTAAAGACACAATGCTTGATCCACTTCATCTTCAACCACTTATAGTGGTGAGTGGGTTTTATTTTTGCTACATGGAAGTGTTTCTTCTTTGTTATGATCATTTCTCCAACATGAGTATACGTTGTCCTATTAGGGTATAAAACAAGGTATCAAATCATGTAAAAGGTTTTTTTTATATACAAGTATCTTTTATTTAACATTAGAAATATAAATGCGACGATCCTTTTGTTTAGCATATGAAATTTTCATTGTTTTGCCGTATATCTGAGCAGATTCTTTTTTTTTCGGTGCCCATAGTAGGAAAATATTTATGAGAACAAGAAAAGGAAATGGTGAAGCCCATTTAACACAAGCCAAGTCAGTGGAAGCCCACTTACACATGTAATTTGATGGAAGATCTTATACTGATAATCGCAATAAGACCCTCAATCTTAAGACCCCATGAATAACCAAAGAAGAATAGATAAGAGTACCCATTTATTTTTTAAGTAACAAAATTATCATAAAATATTTAACCAGTAGATGATTTGTTCAAAGCTGATTGGACCTTAGAGCAGATTGCCACATGCTCGATCACATGAGCGTCTATTTTTAAATTTTTATAAGTCATATCAACTTACGGTTCCTACTCCACCAAAATGTCATAAATTATAATCATGTAAATATTTTTCAAAACTTATCTACAAAAATATATACATATATTATTTATTTAGTTATTTATAAATTATGTGGTCTGCATGTGATTTTTTTAAGAAAAAGAGGCAGCCAACATATTGATATTTTAAAGATTTTAAAACTAAAAAACTGTGCAAAAAGTTATAAATAGAGTTTTTTCTAAACAAAGGAGAATTGTTTTGATATTATCAAGTAGGGGAAGGAGCGTTAGTTACCATTTTTTTTTCAAGATATGATAAAACTGTCATTGGTTTGGTGTTATAATAAAATAAAATATTTAAATAACCAAAATTAAAACTACGAAAAATTAAAAAATATTTTTTATGCACGATAGATAGCCAAGGGTGGCTGGCCGCCCCAATTATAGGGGTATCTACCAGTCGGGTTTGGTCGGATATTTCTTAAATTAAACTCATTATTTAAGTGAAGCATATAAACAAAACCCAACCATTTATCATTTAATTTTCTATCTTCAATATTTAATCTGGTTATTTACCATTTAGACAAAATTAAACTCGATCGTATATATAACAATTCAGTCCAAATTATAACATAATGAACTAATTTATTTCTTCAAAACTGGTTAACGAAGTTAAAGATTTATAATTCATTCTCACTTATAAACAAAATCTTACCCCCAGTAGGTATTAGATATAAAATTAAGTTGAAGGATTTTACAATCTACCTACCTTAAGAAATTTTGTCCTTAAAATTCCTATACTTGGCCCAATGCTAGCCCCAGGCCACAATATTTTTTGACCCGTGATCGACAGCCTAGCCAACATCCCTAATCCAGCCTACCATCTAATATGAAACTAAGAAGTTTTGATACTATTTGTAGTGATTTGGCCCAAAGTACAACATAATTGGCTAAATCAACTCTTCAAAAGTAGTTAATTAAGTTAAAGATTCATAGTCTATTCCTGCTTATAATCAGGATCTTGCCCTAAATGATATTAGATATGAGACTAAGTTGATAAATCTCACAATATATAAGGAATTGTGGGGTCTGAAAGGGCACACATTTAACTATTCAAACTACATACTAAGAAATGTTCTAAAAAGTAAAGTTGAATAATTTTTTAAAAAAAATATAAATGGGATATTTGATAATTTTATTAATAAACATTGATTGTAAAAGTTAATGAGGTATTATTCTTCATAATTTAAATTTAAATTTAAATTTAAGATTTAGGTATCATATAACGAGCATTGGTCACTCTATTACCAAACCCTACTATTTATTGTTAGGTACCCATCTCTCTCAAACTAAACCATATTATTACTTATCCAAAACCTTACCATTAAGGTTTCGTTTGGGTGGGTATCCAGTTTAACCATACCAATAGACACCCCTAACTCTTATATCTGGTCCCCCCTTGACAAGGGTGGCCAGATCTAGCTGCCCAAGCCTTTGGTGGCCAAATCCGACTTGTAAAACCCAACTTTGGGTTGGTTTTATCTGCTTGTAATTTTTCTTGGTTCGGGTCAGTCTCGAGTCGGTTAGAGTGAGTTCAAGCCAGACTAGTTTTCAGATCATAAGTATGCTGCCTAGATAGCGGTATAAGCATGTTATGGTGGTTGAGTATGCCTAACATGCAGATGATAGCTTGAGATCGACTACAATAAAACATAAGTTGTCATTGTATATACAAGGTATATAGATAATTTTTATAGGTTAGCTAAGGTTACATGCCTAGATTTAGGCCGTTGTAGCGTTTAGTATCCATTTAAGATTTTCATGTTATCTCATTTACATGCATCATATGGATTTCAAATCACCAGATTGTGCCCTTGTATGCCTAGCTTGATTGGGTCATAGGTTTTCACTCGATTAAGTTGATTTTTCAAGGCCTATTTAGTTTTCTTTCTTCGTTTTCCACCTATAAAGTCACTTTTAGGAATCAAGTCAATTTTGACTTTAAACGGTTTTGATCCGAGCTTTTCATCTATATATATATTGTATATACCCATAGGTGGGCCCCAATAGTCCACGAGTTGTCTGACATTCCACTCATGCCATGTGGCAACATCTGAGCCATCTATGTCGTTCCTAGCTTCAGCCAGTTATATTTAAGAGATTTCTCACGATTTTTAGAGTTTACACCCCTAGTGTCGCCGCTACTTCGGCTCGCCGCCGGCCAGTCTTTGGCTTGCCCCCGACCATCCGACCAGCACCCCCATGACCACCTCATGACAAGCTTTCCATCCGTAACTCTCATGACCACTGGCGATGGAGTTTTTATACCCGATATTTTCCACCATAGCCACCGCCACCCATTCGAGTCATTTTTCGGTGTCAGTGAGCCACCTCCGGCCAATTCAATCATTCAGACAGCTTCCCTTTGTCGAAACCTTCATTTTGAGACTACCTATGACCACCGCCATAGCCACGATCACCGCCGCTCCCAAAAGTGATTTCGCCCCCTTTCCGGCCGTTTTCCGGCCTCTAGCTGGCCGGACTCCGCTGATCGCTATGACCATCATCATCCTTGTCACCTTAGCCATCAATCCCTACTAGCGGAGACCCTAGCCTCGCCACCGTTGGTGTTTTCCAGCGATGAGCGTCGCCCACTCTGTCGGACCTGTGTACCCGCATTCACTATCACGTTTGCTAATCCGAGACTTGTTCACTCGATCGTGTCCACCTGCTTGCCTCGCATCTGGGTTCATGTCCAGCAACCGAGTCTAGCCTAGCAGGTACTGTTCCTTGACTCAACTAAGTCAACTCAGTTGATTAGTACATGTTGACTTGGTTCACCATTTTTAGCCAATTTTATCCGTTTTTCGATCGTTTTCGATAATTTAAGAACCCCTACATTAATTTAGATGTATATTTATCTTATTTAGCATATTTTGATGTTACGAGTATTTATTTATTTATTTATTCTTTATTATTTATTTCTTTTCATTTCTATGTTTGTGTATATGATGGATGCTTATGTGATTGTTTCTAATTATTATTGATATACGTACATATTAATATTAATCTTATTCATAGTTACTAAACTTTATTTATTTAATTAATTATTTATCTATTCATTCGTTGCGTGTATGTTATTATTTATTTGTATATAATTACGTATAATGTGTTAGATGGCTATGATATTATTATTATTCGTGATTAATTAAAATTAACTATTTATTTATTTATTGAATGATTATGTGTTTATTATTTAATTACTTATATGTTTACTAACACGAGTATATGTGATATTTACTAATGTTTGGTCATGTAATTATATAATATAATGATATAATTATTTTATGATTAGAATATTGATTAATTTTATGTATTTATTATTGGTTTATTTATTCATGAGTGTATGTGTGTATTTATTTATTATTTGCTATTAGTTATTTCGTTTATTATGTATTGATTTACATGTTATATGTTTAGTTATAGGTTTACTTAGTATTGTCTTTCTTATTAGGATGTATTGATGATGTAAGTATATACACCACGAGCAAGCGTCATATAGAGATGTCATTATTTTACTTAGCAGTGAGTTTCAATGTAGGTTTCGGAGTCTAAGCTCGTCGTAAAAGAGATGTCAGGCTTGGAGCTTGAACCACAAGTCCGTTAGGACTCTTCTCACTTTTTATCACTATATTATATTGCTGATTTGATTTTTAGATAGCAAAACATGTTAAGTGGTTGTTTTATTGGACCTCATTTAACACAAGTCATTTAGAAATATTTTACTTCCATGATTAATAACCTTTGAGAATGAGACCCCTCGAGTCTGATTTCGAAAACAAGATCCATCACAAGTTACTTTCGGGCCTATCATATTAATTCCTTCCCACCCTTATATATGACTTTCTCGAGTTTTCTTTTGAGATGTGAGATAGGAGCAAATTGACGACCACGTCTTAAGATAGGGCACATGTTAGTCAAAGTGGGCTCTGGAGGGATCCTAACAACTCTACCATAGAGTTCCTCAAACCCAGAAAAGTGTGGAGGTTTATGGGCACTGCAATAAAGTACATGTCTGACTTGTGATTTCAAAGTGTATTGAAAGTACATGCCTAAAAGTACTCAACCTTTGTACTTAGGACCACGGGCCAGGAGTGATACGAAGAATGTAGAGGGCTGAAAGAAAAGAAATTGATGTTCCTGCGCAAGGCATAGTTTTTAAAGTTGACGAAGCATGAAATTAGTAAGAAAGGGAATATTATCGCATGAGGTCAAGGGCTCCTAATTAGCACTTTTAAGAGAAATTCTTTGGAGGAGTATATAAATGTTTTCATTTAACAGGAGGGTTATCTCTCCTGTACTACTTTGACTATTAGTTATTTCTAGACCAATAACACTTGTTACTGGTGTTTTTTATTATGTATATATGTTTCAAAATTCTTAGTTGGCTTTGGTAGGAGGACAGATAAATGCTACACAAATTTGAGTTCAACGCAATTATTTTTTTTATACTTTTAATTATATTTGATGTATTTTTTACGCGTATTTAGCGATGTCTTTAATTCTCTTGACGTCAAGCAGGTTACTTCGATCTATATTATTAATCAAGTCTTATAGACTAACTCCTTTAGACATAACTCGACTCAATCATGATATTTCATATCCGATTTTGAGGTGAACCGAAATTAGGGTGTCACATAACTACCCTTAACCTAGGGGTGGCCAAATCTGGACGCCTAGTCCTTGGATGGATACCATGGTAGGGCTGTCCCTGGCCTAGCGTGGGGAGCCCGTTGGCCACTGTTTAGGTTGGAATTGACACAATAATATATTTTTAAAAAAATTTATTAAAACCCAACCTTGGTTAAATGAGGTTAATTTAAATAATTTGATTTTCTCCCTTTATTGGTAATTAAATTTCATTATCCCACTATCTGATAATATTAAAAAATATCCTTATTTATTTTTTGGTCAAAAGTTCTTATAAATAAATCATCTTTAAAATTAAAATTGAAGTTAATATATCCTGATCAAGGCGCGAGGTTAATTGGCTACCCTTCGGAATAATGCTTAATGGGCTCAACAGGACATTCGGCCATTCCAACTTCGAAGTTTTATAACCTTCAATCACCATACTTGTAGCTACTTAAAAGAAAAACTATACAGTCTATACTTGTTAATCTAGAGATTAATCGTGAGCTGATTAGATTCTGCCACCTTCAATTCTTTACAAAGTAAAGAAAAATTCCCGTGTCCGAGTTGAGCTCAAGCTTCCAAATTCACTTTGTAGGGGTTAGGTTGTGCAAGGATGCTCTTCTCTATCATCTATAGCTAGCATGATTCTGTAATTTTAATGTATAAAGTCTCCTAGTAAGGCCCAGCACAAGAGATGCCATACATACTCATGCAGTCCTCAACTAGGCCCCTGTTCAGAATCCCACCAAACTTTTTGGTTTAATATGCAAGAATCCACTTCGTAAAGAAAGATACCCATTTGCGAATGAGGCTTCCAACACCCATTTCAATCAGTGTAAAAGGCAAGGAAGCAAGATTACACAAAAGCAAGGCAATAATTTGGCAGTCTGATTATACTCAAGATGCTGCGCGTTAGTATAAAGCAGTTTGCAGTCATCCGAAATCCAAATACGTACACAAAGGAAAGAAAGAGATCCGGAAATCGGACAAGAAAAGAGAGCATCATTGACAACTGCTTTTTGACAATCTAAAAGCACAGACACACAAAAGAGAAGAAAAAGGAGAAATATTCCACATGTTTTGACGTTTTTATGCGAGTCTTCTAGTGCTAAATATAGAGTAGCAAGCTAAGGCTTCTGTTACATTAGTGGCTATCTGATCATACCATGGATGAGACGGTGGTGGGAGACGACTCTTTGGCTCTGTTGGCCAATTTGCACGGTTCGAATCTGCAAGGGTCTGCTACCGTTAACAGTTGCACAACCTCGTTCATGGCTGGGCGCGCCATGGGTGAGGCGCTGGTGCACCTGATTGCAATGCTAAGGGTTTGAACCATGTTATCTTTGAATGAACCTTCCAATCTCTTGTCCAGGACATCAACTGCACCTTCTTTGGTTGCTACTTTCTGCAAGACCCAGCAGATTACGTTTTCGTTTTCGCCCAATTCTGATTCGATCGGCTTCTTGCCGGTTATGAGTTCCATTAGAACCACGCCGAAGCTGTACACATCGCCCTTAGTCGTCGCCTTTGCAGTGTATGCATACTCTGTGTTCAGATACAAATTCAAGGATAGCAAGGTGTGTGTTAGAAAGATCTTTCCTTAACAACTTGATTAAACATTTAGGAGATCAATACTGCAGGAATTTAAATAAATTCATTCTGAAATATGCCACCAGGAAAATAGAGACTCATTAATCTCCAATAATTTAAAAATGAGTACTATAATCTGAAGGATAAAAGAAGATTAAATAACAATGCATCTATCACCCAAGGACATAGAGAATACACAAGCTAAACCATTTTAAATGCTAAAGTTGAAGTAGATTGGGGAGTACCTGGAGCTAAGTACCCATATGTACCAGCAATGACAGTAGAAGATGAATCCTTTCCTCTAGCCTGTAAGACCTTAGCAACTCCAAAATCAGCAACTTTGGGCAGGTAGTCAGCATTGAGAAGTATATTGGTAGACTTGATATCTCTATGAATAATGGGGGGAGAAGATCATGGTGAAGATAAGCTAGTCCCTGAGCAACTCCAAGTGCAATTCTGTACCTAGCAGGCCAGTCAAGGCTGCATTTCCCTCTGTGAAGAGCATCCCACAGGTTTCCATTAGGCATGTACTCGTACACTAGCAGATTGAAATCTGAACTTGTGAAGCTGCAATAGAGCTTGATTATGTTCTTGTGCCTTATATTTCCCAAGGTCTCAACTTCTGCCTCTAATGCTCTATCCTTGAAGAACTGATCTGAAGGAGGGTCTTTTCTCCTCTGGGTCCAGAGCTTCTTGACTGCCACCAATTGTCCACTGCTCAATTCAATCCGGTAGACTGCGCCGGACCCTCCATGCCCAACTAAGTTCTTGTCATTCATTGCTTCAACAATCTCCCTCGGATCAAAGGAGACTTTGCGAAAGCTTCTAACATAGTAAGAGAAGGAAGACCATGGAGATAGTTTGTCTTGATCCACCCCAGTTTTTCTCTCTTAAACCATTTCCTAAGAAAGAGAAGAAGGCCAACAGCAACTATTGCACCACAAAGTAAAATTATCCATATATGATTTAGTTTCTTGGAATTTTGGCCCTCTTGGCAAATTGGAAGACCTTCTACAACCAAGTTTGAATGCTCTGGGAAGCAGAGACGAGGATTTCCAGCAAAGCTATCGTTTAGGCCTTCCTTCACCATTGGGAGAGGGACAGGGCCTGTTAGATCATTGTTTGAAAAGTCTAGAGAATTTGGTAGGAGTTCACAAAGGACAACTGGGATCCTCCCAGTAAGAAGATTGCTTGAAAGGTTGAGAACATTCAATGATTTTAAAGAAGCTAAAGATGTGGGAATGGTGGAGTTGAGCCTGTTGCCTTGAAGCAATAGCAAATTTAACTTCCTCAGGTTACCTATTTCAGATGGAATTGGCCCTGAGAAGAAATTGTAGCTCAGATCAATCTTCATCAAATTACTTGCACTTGATACCTCGGCAGGAATAGACCCCGAAAACCGATTGCCTTGAAGGAAGAGCGCGGACAAATTCTTCGCGTTTGAAATCGATTTAGGCATTGGACCATCAAATTTATTGTGAGCCAAATCAAAAATGAAAGCATGGGGAAGTGCCATTATGTCCTCTGGAATCCTTCCACTCAACTGGTTGTTACTAACTCTAAATCTAACAAGTGAAACACATCTTGCATAACTCTCTGGCAATCGACCATAGAACCGATTGTCGAGTACTAGAAAGTAGCCCAACAACTCACCTCTGCATATTTCGGTGGGCAATTCGCCAGAAAGCCGATTCTCCGACACGTCCAACACCTCAAGCTTTGAGTACTTTCCCAAATTTTCCGGCAAAGGACCGGTGAGTGAGTTCTCATAGAGTGAAAAACCGGTTAGTGTGGTTGAATTGCCAAGAACTTGGGGAATTTCTCCTGTCAGGCTGTTGTTATAGAGCTGGATGACTCTGAGCTTTGGCAGACGGCACAAGCTCTCCGGTATGCTGCCGGTGAGGCGGTTGACGGAGACGTCGATGTCGGAGAGCTGCGATAAGTTGCCGAGCTCCTCCGGCAAGTGGCCAGAGAGCTGGTTGTAGTAGAGCTCCAACTGGGTTAAAGTGGCTAGACTACCCAATTCGGGTGGAATTGAACCAGTGAGGTAGTTCCCGCTCAATTCAAAATCTACAATGGATGTCAAATTTCCAACTGCTGCCGGAATTGATCCGCAGACAGAGCAGGTTGTGAGTATCATCCTCCTCAACTTCGTGAGCTTGGCAATCTCCTCCGGAATCTTCCACATGTCAAATCCATCATTCTCGTTGAAATTGATCATTTCAAGATTGACAAGGTTGGTGAAGGACGTGGGAAACTTGCCGGAGAACAAATTGTATGACAGGTCCAGCACTTTGAGAGCGGACATGGAGGACAAGTCGGGGACTGGCCCGGTGATGTTGGTGAAGTTGAGGACGAGCTCTTGCAAGGTGGTGCAGTTGGTGATCCCCTGGGGAAAGCCTCCATTGATATAAATGTGAGTGAGCCTCAGAACTTGGAGCTTAGGGAGGTAAGTGCATATACTGGAGGGGAGGCGGCCGGTGATCGACCAGCCAGAGAGGTCGAGCACCCGAACGTGGCCGGCCTCATCACATGCCACACCAGGGTAGCTGCAGTAGGGAGAGGAAGGAGGCAAGTTCCACCTGGAGATGGAGCTGCCCGAAAAGGATTGTTTCATGAGAGTGAAGAAATGGGACTGGTTGGGGAGGTTGGACTGAGAAAAGAAGGTGAAGGAGAGGAAGAGAAGGAGAAGAGCCATGTTTGCAACTGCAGTGGGAGAGGCGAAGGAAGAAGAAGACGATCGCAAGCGAGATATGGGAAGAACACAAGGAGAGCAGGATTACAAGTAGAATGGAGGGAAAAAGAGGCTTTTGTGTTTTATACCTACTGACTACCAAGCTAAGCTACTAGTGGATGGCTGTGTGTTCTATACAAAGGGAGACAACCTAGAGTGTATGTATATTTTATATTGTGTAAAATGTTTTTAATACTTATATGTGCTATATCAAATTATCAATAAATTCAAGACTGGATTTGCCCTTACCATGAACTTATTATCCTCTTTTCTTTACTTTGTAGAAGTTGTGTTACCAAGTTACAAGGTTGGATGGGTGATTACTGATTTGAATTTTAGGAAACACGAGATAGATTAGCCACTGTTGCTTCAAGGAGGTTGAAGCCCATTTTGATATTGGGCGAGCTGAAAGTACCAAAAAGGGAGAATCTGAAGGAGGATGAGGGGAGTGGAAGGTAAAAGAGAGATGCTTCAATAATAGGTTGGGTAAAGAAATGGTGAAGTCACACCACATCTTCTAAGTGCTTCTTCTTTTTCTCTTTATGTGGACTAATCTAATCGGGGATTTTTAGTGGCTGATCAAGGTGGAAATCCTGTCATCATGAGCCAATTCATTATAACCAGCTTCTCATCATAAAACCAATCTTCACAAGAGGACACTTGATTTTTGATGCAGGGACCAACCAATTATTCAAAGCCTACTGCATAATATTACATGTGATTGTAGCTCAAAATAATCCGAAATATTCTCGGCCTACTTTCATTTTAACACTTTACTTCCCTTCGTCGTTGTGTAACACGCTTAAAACGAAGTTTCCAGCGTTGCATGGAAGTTCCACATGTTCCTTTTCGTTAAGGTAACTCATTTTCTAGCATTAATGTTAAACATATAATCAGATTACTTGTATATATGTACGCCCATGTGTTGATGTTTAGAACTGCTGAAGAGTACAATTTTTTTCGCCTCAAGATTACTAAAGAAGACATGGAATATGTAATTTCGCATTTTTAAGATCTTCCTTGTTCATAATCATTAAATTATAAGGAAGTTGAGTGCTTAATATCAATGCTGTTATAAACTAAAGTGTCAACTATCAATGCTGTTATAAACTAATTCGCAATCTTGTTTAATACCAACTAACTTGAAGCATTCTACTGATCAGGACGCTCAATGAATACATCTAACAGTTGCCTCCAAAAGGAGGAACGGTTTATTTTGTGCAACTATGTGCGTATCCTGCACCAAACTCTAAAACATATATACTTGGCTACACTATTCAGTGTCTCAATTGTCAAGCAAAACTTGCGGGTTTATATTATAATGGTTTGTTCGGTAGGCATATGAAAATCGTGTAAATAAAAAATAATTTCATAACAAATGGAAATATAATAAAATAAAATATTATGAAATTTTGATTGTTTTTTACATATTTGGAAACATGAAAATGAAATATTTCTTTCTCATGTGTATATCCCAAAACTTTCTACAATTTCTTTTTTTTGCATGAAAAATTCACTTTGTAAAATTTTTAAATAGGCCTCCTTTGACTAAAAGTAATTTTTTTTAAACTAAATTTTTAGACAGCCAAACACAAGGTAATTGTTTATCTCCGGATTTTATATTTATTTTATATGATTTCAGGACAACAAAATAAATCCTAAGAAAAAAAATCTAACAAATTATGCCATAACCATTAGACAGATGAGATTAAGAGGTGGGGGTGGAGGGAGAAGCAAAGTGAGTTAAATATTTGTAAATTATTGGTATAAACATGTGGACTCTACTAAATATGCTTGATATTTGCTATTTCATCAAACAAACTTAGATGCATTGCTTAAGTTCGTGTGACAATCCATGAAATAAACTTCCTATATTACAAAAGAAAGTTTTTCTATCTCCAAAATTTTGATTATAGTATGGTTTATTAGAACCTTTGCAAATCCTAAGACTTGCATGTAATGATATAATCATTTGGAAGAAAGCTTACCGTACGTCGAGACAAAGAGATAGATCCCTAATTTATGAATTCTTGCAATCAAAGGTAACTCTTTAATTAGAGGGCCAAGTGCTTGAATGCCACTAAGAAATTTAGCAAGTTAAAAAACTCTAGATTTGTCATCAAAGTTTTCTGATATTTCATCTACCATCTAATGGGATTCGTACATGGTTTCAAGGACTTCATAAACTTTACCTCAATTCATGCTCTGTTGGCCCTGAATATCCTCATTGGCTGACAATGTTGAGACATCCATCTGGTGATCTGAGCTTTTTTCCAACACTTCTATTAAAGGAGCTTTGCCTGCTTGGTTCTCTGAAACCAGTTCCATCCATTACTTGTAGGAAATTGCACTCAGAAGTTTTCCCGATAATCATGAACTCACTACTGAAGTCTCTTTGAATACAGGAAATTGCATTCAACGTCTAGCTGTTGGTTTGAAGGGAAAACCATTTCTTTGGACAAATGCCATTCTCATTGGGTCGTCTTTGAGGGCAAAGTGTCGCTCCACCCAAGTCAATGGCAACCATCTATCAGGTCCATGGGAACTGAAAAACAGAAGGATGAAGACTCTACGGTAGGGGAAAACAAAATCACTGGATTAAAAAATGGATAGGGCCGGGAAAGCCTTAGTAATCTCCATGAAGATAAATCCCGCCGGAGTCAATGACCTTAGTAATCTAGATCGACATTGTTTATTTGAACATATTTTCTAGGGTTTAGTAATTTTCAAGTAAATTTGAACAAGTTTGATTGATTACTTTCATGAGCATATTTCTTAGGGTTAAGTTTGAAAGTTCCTCGTGGTAACACAAAATGTAAAGGAGGGCGGATAAATTATACGTACATATATATACGTTGGATTTGATGTTATTAAAACATCGCGTGCACACCCTTTCGTGCGCTGAGCTTCAGAAGGCCTGCGCCCAGGCGCACACTTTTGGGCGACAGTCCTAGCGAACGATGGGTTTCGCGGGTTCGTCTTTGGGTCATGTATTTTGTAATTCTTTTTATATAAATCAATCTTCCCCATAAAAGAAAGTAGTTTTACATGTTTTTTGAGTCTCATTTTTCTCCACTATATCTTCGATGATTTTTGTTGTTTTTTTTTAAAATTTATTTTCAAACGAAGTTTGAATTTGATCATGTGATGTTGTTTTACTCTCTCAAGGAGAAAATTTTATTATATATTAAATATAATTTACTTTAAAATGTTCTAGTACAGAGGACGATAATCTTATATTGAAAAAAGCACGTCGGCGTACCTTACATTGGGGACTAAGTCGTTGCTCGTGCATATTAATTTTGTGATCGTTTTCTTCATTTTAGTATGTAAATTCCAACGTCAACTGTGCTAAATTTTTTAGCAATTTCAATACAAAATTATTATGTGAAATTTTCTTTCATGGGTTGGATTACATTATTTTATTTTTTTATGATCTTGATAAAAATAATCATAAATTTTGGAGATTTTTTGTAGAGAAGAAAATTAAAAATTTTAATTTTGGATGATTTTAATTTATTGTGAATCTAGCAAAATACCCAAATTTAGAGAATTTTTTTAATTAATAAATTTTTTAAAATTCAAGTCAATGAGTGAATGATTGTATGACTTTGATAATTCCAATTATCCAGGAAAAATTTTATTTCTTTAGTAGATATATTTTATAAGAAGTATGTTGATTGAAAATCTTTTATTTAAGATGGTGATCAAAGATTTTGCATTTCTTAAGCGCATACTTTGATACGATTGTGCCTTTAAAATACTCCGTGAGTTATTTTTTTATGTGTGGAAAAACATGTAAATGCAATTAGTGTTTTTAAATAATTTTATTTTCTCATTTTTCTCAAGTATGAGTGAGAGATACCTTTAATATTAATGATTTGGTGGGGTGAATAAAGATCGAGAAAAAGTCGGAGATTTGAATTCTCATACTAAGGATTTTTATCAAACACCAAAATAATTTTTGGAAGGATAATATAATAAATATATTTTGTATAATAATAACCAAGAGGAATACATGCATGAGAAAAAGTATGAAATAAGAGGTGTAAAGATTATATTTGTATTTGATCTGAATTTAAAATATCCAAAGATTACATCATTTCATTTACCATATCTACATCTAATTTGAATTTGACCCGATTAACTAAAATAATATAAATAATATAAATTTTAATATAAAAATAAAAAATTTAAAAAAATATTTTAAATATTTTAAAAATACAATTTTATAAAATATCACCTGTTAGGATTTTCAAGAAAGTTTTAGGTAGTCCGGACTCCGGACTTTTTTATTTCCTGGAAGTTCTATTGGTTAATGGTCAGCTTAGATTTTCAAGAATGTTCTTTCACTACGTCGTTTGTTGTTCGTGATTAATGCGCCATTGCCCATAATTGACGGCAAAGTCGTCATGTGATTTTTTCGAAGTCTTCGTCTTTTGTCTAATTTCCAAGGAAAATAATTGACGGCAAAGTCGTTAAGTGATTTTTTTCCAAGTCTTCGTCTTTTCCAAGGGAAACTTGGATCAATAAATTTTATTTGACAAACATGAAGCAATTTTTTTTTATTTTGAGTGGGAAGCTGGGCATGCAAGGATTTGTATCGTCTTTCTGGCTTTCCTTCAAGTTCGATTTTGTACTGATCAATATAATCTTGTGGCTGTGGAGTGCAAGATCATGCATTCCCACACTTGGTCTTGTATCCTTGTGAGTTTTGTCATCGTCACCCTTTTTCATGCGGTTACTGGGAGAATTGAAGCCATGAAGTGCCATCCTAGGGAGCAAGCAGCCCTCCTCAAATTCAAAAACGGCATTATCGTAGACGATGGCAACATTTTACAGTCTTGGAGAGAAGGTGAGGACTGCTGCAGATGGAGGGGGATCACCTGTAACAACATAACCGGGTATGTTGTCCAACTCCACCTCTCACACCTATATAAATATAAATCCAATGGTATGGTTATCAGTCAAGTCATTGGCAAACTGGACCCAGCTTTGCTTGAACTCGAGCATCTCCAGTATCTTGATCTAAGTCGATCAAACTTGGGTGGTGGCGCCCAAATACCGGAGTTTCTTGGTTCTTTCAGGAAATTGCGTTATTTGAATTTGTCCGAATCGCTTAATTTCAGTGGGGAAATTCCCCAAACTCTTGGAAATCTATCTAAACTTGAGGTCTTGGATTTTAATGATCAGTCTTATATCCATGCAAATAGTCTTGGCTGGCTGTCCAATCTGAGGGCACTAAAGTACCTAAACTTGAACGGCGTACAACTCCACAAGGTTGGGCATGAATGGATGGACGTTTTGAGTTCCTTCTCATCACTCGAAGAGTTGCATTTGACGGATTGTAATCTTGCAGGAAGTACTTCACAGCTGCCATTCTTAAATAGTAGCTCACTGAGGGTGATTAAATTCGGATATAATCACCAGCTTGGGCCATGTCTGCAACACTGGCTGTTAAACTCAAACATGAGCTCACTTGTGGTGTTCGCTGCCCCTTCCACCGACATGAACGGGTCTATTGCAGCCATGTTCTCCAAGCTTCCTAAGCTGGAAGAGCTTTATTTGTCCGAAAATTCGATATCACAAAATGTTTCTGATCTGATATTTGCAAGTGATTGGAGCAACATTAGGGTGATTGAACTTTATGAGAATCGTTTGGTCGGCACACTGCCAGCTTCAATTGGTAACTTCAGTGCTTCCCTCCAAATACTTGACCTTTCTAGTAACCTTATTACTGGTGTCATACCAACAGAAATTGGACACCTTCAAAATTTGAGGGAACTGGATTTGGGGAATTACCTAGCTGGACTTGAGCTCCGTGGAAGCTTTTACAGCTTGGGAGAGTCGTATCTCAGCTCCATGAAGATTGAGGGTGCCTTACCACACTCGTTATGTCAGCTCAAGAAATTGGTAAAGCTTTCCTTGGGTTACAACGCGCTAAATGGCACCATTCCAGATTGTTTGGGTTTCTTAACATCTTTGGAGACCTTATCATTAGAACATAATCATTTGGCGGGAAACTTACCGACCACACTCGGGCAGCTCTCTCATCTGAGGACGCTTCTTCTTGGTGGTAACACTCTGGAGGGTCCTGTGCTTGACAGCCATTTGCATAATTTAACCAAACTGAAAGAGTTGGATATTTCGTCAAATCTTCTCAAGCTTCAACTTTCATCAAATTGGATTCCTCCATTTCAAGACCTTGTATTTCTTTACCTCGATTCATGTTCAGTTGGGCCTGGCTATCCTCCTTGGCTTCGAATGCTGAAACATTTGGTTGTCGTGGATCTCTCCAATGCATCTATCGAAGGTTTTCTACCGCAATGGTGCTGCGAAAGCAGATTCTTGGCCTATATGGATCTCAGCAACAATAAAATCGGAGGGAAACTACCAAGCTTTTCAAATTGTACCTTTGAGTTGTTGAGGTCATGGGACTTAAGTTTCAACTATCTGCATGGTCCAATCCCTTCCCTCAATGCAACCTTTAACTTTCTCAGCTTAGCTTTCAACCAATTTCGAGGTCAGATACCGTCAAGACTAATGTCTAGTGATATCTTATGGGAATGTTTAGATCTTTCTCACAATCAGCTTACCGGTGAAATACCTTCAAACATAGGGAATTGGACTGATCTTGAAGCTCTTGATTTAAGTGGGAACCATTTGTCCGGACAGTTACCGGTCTCATTGGGCCGTCTTCAACGCCTCACGTCACTGCACCTAGGTGATAACAATCTCTCAGGAACGCTGCCATGGGAACTGAAAAATTGTACATACTTGGAGACCCTTGATCTTGGCGGTAATAGATTTACCGGGAGAATTCCGAAATGGATTGGTGAAGGCCTGTGGTATCTTAATTTGCTTCGCTTGAGATCCAATTTCTTCTCAATGGAGATACCACAAGAGCTAATGAACCTTTCATTTCTTCATGTGCTTGATGTTGCAGATAACAACTTGTCAGAAACTATCCATCGTAACATTGGCAATCTTACAATGATGAGAATGAGGCAAACCAAAACAGAATTTATTACTTATGGAGGACTTTCTGGCGCTAGGATTCCAAGCTTTGAAGAAAGGTTAGACGTGGAAAGAAATAGCATTCGTTACAAATACACAAGAAGAATTCTTTCGCTTGTTACAACTTTGGATTTATCAAGCAACAATTTGTCTGGGGAGATACCAGCTGAGCTCACAGATCTCGCTGGTTTGACTGTGTTGAACTTAGCGCATAATCAGTTCTCCGGATTGATCCCAGAGAGAATAGGAAATTTGGCAAATTTGGATACACTTGATTTATGTGAAAATCGCCTTTCCGGGAAAATACCTCTTAGTTTGGCTCAGATACCTCGCTTGGGTCACTTGAATCTGTCACACAACAATCTCTCTGGCAATATTCCAATGAGCCCTCAACTCCAGACATTGGTCGATCCGTCAATTTACTTTGGAAACAATGGATTGTGTGGCTTTCCACTCCAAAACAATTGTGAAGAAAAGAAAGCAAATGCAAGTATTTCGACCGGAAGTCCTTCCAAGTCGATTCATAAAGGTGATCAAGCTGTCGGGATTTATGTTAGTGTTGTGGCTGGTTTTATCATGGGGTTTTGGTTCGTTTTAGGACCTCTTCTGTTTAAAAGATCCCTTAGGATTCTCTACTTTCGGTATATCGATCATATTACTAGCAGCAACCAATGTTGGTGAAGTTTCTTCCACCTTGAATAAAGCGATACGGCAGGTACTTCTTTGCTTCATTACATTTACTGCTTGATTCTACAGGCAAACATTTTCTCTGCTTCATTACATTTACTGCTTGATTCTACAGGCAAACATTAATTCTTGCTAATTTTGTAGCTAGAAATAGAATTTTGTGCTCAAGTTTTCATAAACGTAGCTGTTATTGTGAGGTTTTAGTTCAATCATTTCTTCGGAGCAGAATGTTTTGTTGCATCTCTTTCCGTCGTTAAGCTAGCACATTAGAACATATACATCTTGTTCAATTTGAGGATGATAACTCTTAGTGTTCAGCGTCTAAACAAATAACTTCTTTTTAGGTACAAATATGTTATGTTTTGCATGCTAAAGGTGATTAGAGGAAGTTTGATGGTCAGAGGAACCCAGGTAGGCTCTGCGTGGACCAATCTAAATAGGTCATATTTTAGGCTAAAAAAATGGGCTGTGGCGAAAAATCTTTCAATAAGATGTCATGAAATAGGTTACATCAGATGGTTTGTGGTTAATTTATACATTATTCAAAACTAGCGGGATTGATTTTGCATAGTTTCTATCAAGCTGCTTAAATTTTGATACATTGACATTATTGTTAAGTGGATTATGAACTTAATTATGATGTATTGTGAGAAAGGTTGTGATGTTTCAGTTTCGGTAAGTTGATATCTAGTAATACAAATAATCTTTTTTCTCACCATCCCTCAACTGTTATTGTGAAGCAAAGTCACACTGACACCATAGCCCCCATTCCAAAACTACCTCAAACTTAAAGCCCCAAATACAAGGCGGCACCCATATACAAGCAAGCAAACGAAAACTTTGCTGCATCCTAATATAAGGGATTCATCGGTTGGTTGCTTTGATTCATGTCCGTCATCCCACTTACACCTACCCAAAGAGCAGAGTGTACACCTCTTTAAGCAAAATGTCAAGATTTCTTATGTGGACAAGGGACTCTTTTTTTCGAGTGGACGAGGGCTTTGACCTTCATAACTTGCAACTCTTTCTTCCTTCCTCGTCTCCATCTCTACCCTCCTTCACGCTAACTATCCTAACGAACTTGCACGGCTCTGCGTCCTCTAGCATCTGCACCACTGTCCTCATCGTCGGTCGCAGTGCCGGCAGCCTCGCCGTGCAGAGGACGGCGATCCTCAACACCACCACCACATCTTCCCTCATTGTCTCTGGGATTCTTTCGTCTATGACTCCCATCACATTCTCTCTACTCGTCATTTTGCTTGAAACCCATCCGACAATGTCTTTGCTCTCACCAAACTCGGGCTCCACCGGCCTTTTTCCAGTCACCAGTTCCATTAATACCACCCCGAAGCTGTACACATCGCTCTTCTCGTTCACCTTGTTTGTGTATCCATACTCTGCCATCAAAGATAGATAGATCAAGATAAATTTGATAACAATAAAGGTAAGACTTGTTGCCATAGGAATACGATTTAATGTTATTTATTGTTCCAATTCCTCAATCAAATGAATAACCAACGAGGAACATGACGTTGTGTTCACACTCACCGGGTGCGATGTAGCCATAAGTTCCTGGTATCACAGGCGACGAGTCCATGCCCGAGTCGGGCTCGACCATCTTGGCGAGTCCCAAGTCGGCGATCCGGGGCTTGAAGAAGTCATCTAGGAGGATGTTGCTGGACTTGACATCCCGATGGATGATCGGACGATCCCAGCCATGGTGCAAATACTCCAAACCCTTGGCCGATCCAAGGGCGATTTCGTACCGAGTGAACCAGTCCAGCTCGGTCTTCCCACACGTATGAAGCCGATCCCAGAGGCTCCCATTGGGCAAGTACTCGTACACCAATAGGCTCGAATCCTCCCCGGTGATGCTACAATAAAGTTTAACCACGTTCACGTGCCGGACGGAGCTAAGCGCCGCCACCTCGGCCGCCAGCTCCGCCGCCTTATCCTGCCGCCCCCGGCGACCCAACATAGCGGAGCTGCTCTTCCCCTTGGGGTCTCCATCTCCATTTCCAGCTGCTGATGTCCAAATGCGCTTCACCGCCAGCTTCTTGCCACCGGCCAATGTGACCCGGTACACATCCCCTGACCCACCCTTGCCTATGATATTCCCTTGTCGGATCCCGCCTACCACATCTTGCTCCGTAAAAGTCAGCACCCGATATGGTTTGAGATCCCATGAGTCTTGTCTCGATTGGGCCTCCTTTTCGGAGCCCCGCTTTTTGACAAAGAGGAAGCAGCCGAGGGAGGCCAGGGTCACCGCCGTGACGGCGAGGAGGGACGTGATTATTGTACGGAGTTTGCCGGATTTTCTCGCCGACGGCGAGCACGCCGGCAGCTCGCCGCCGGTCGTGGGGCTGCATAGGCCGGCGTTGCCGTCGAAGCTGCCCCTATAAGCTCCGATTACGAGTGAGTCCGGGACCCGACCCGACAACCGGTTGTTGGTCAGGTCGAGGGTGCTCAATCTCAAGCCCGACAAGCTGGCCGGAATCCCGCCGGAGAGCTGATTGCCTGAGAGATTCAAGTAGTTGAGTGACGGGACGGAGCCCAAGCTCGCCGGAATCTCACCGGAAAATAAGTTCCCGGCGAGATTGAGCTGATCGAGTGAGCGGCAGGAGGATAGATCCGCCGGGATTTCGCCAGAAAATCGATTGTTCTGCAAATACAGGCTGTTCAGATAGCTTAGCTTTCCGATCTTCGCGGGGAGTTTGCCGGAGAACGTGTTGTCGCTGAGGTCGATGGAGAGCAGCTTCGCTGCCTTCAAGATGTCGTCTGGCAGCTCGCCGGAGAACTTGTTGTCGGCGATCGACAGCGTGCCGAGCTTCGTCGCGCCGCCGATGTCGGCGGTAATCGGCCCTTCCAACCGATTCGATTGGAGATCGATGATCTCGGCATTCGGCAGACCCCAAATCTTCGCTGGAACCACGCCGGAGAGGTCGTTGTTGCTCACCCGGAATCGTATGATGGTCTTGCAGTCGCCGTAGCTGGCCGGAATTTGGCCGGTGAGGTTGTTGTTGAGGATTAGTAGCTTCTTCATCGTCCCATGCTTGCACATGTACGGGGGGATCTCGCCGGAGAGGAAGTTGTCGGAGGCGTCGATGAAGTTGAACTCCGCCCAGCTCCCAATCGCCGGCGGTAGCGGCCCGGTGAAACTGTTGCTGTAAATCGAGAGATTGACGAGGCGGCGGAAGTCGCCGAACTCCGGCGGTATATCGCCGGAGAGGGAGTTGTTGAAGACCTGCAAAGAAACAAGATTCACCATCGGAACAAGCTCCCGAAGCGTCCCAGTGAGGCGGTTGGTGTTAGTGTCAAAGTACTCCAAGCCGGTGAGATTGCCCAGCCCCGCCGGGAACTCGCCGGAAAGTTGGTTCTCATAAAGCTCCAAAGTTTTGAGCTTGGAGAGCCTCCCGACCTCGGCGGGGATGTTTCCGGTGAGAGAATTAGTGGATAGCTCGAGCCGGAATAGCTCAGTAAGTTCGCCGATGGCCGGGGGATCTCGCCGGTGAGGGAGACGTTGGAGAGGTAGATCGATTGGAGCTTCTTCAAACCAATGATTTCGGTCGGGAAGTCCGACGGGGCAAAGGGGTTGTCGCCGAGAATGAGCTGCTCCAAATCGGACAACCCCTTGAGCGAGGGCCACGGGAAGTTGCCGGAGAAGCCGTTACCGGATAAGTTGAGGACCTGAAGCTTGACTAGAGCGGACAAGTCCGGGACGGCGCCGAAGAAGGAGTTGAAGGCGAGGTCGAGATGTATCAGCCCGGCGCATGATCGGAGTTCCTGCCCGACGCTGCCGGAGAGGGAATTGGAGCCGACGGCGAGCTTCTCAAGTGCGGGAAGGCGGCAGACGGTCGTAAAGTTGACGTTGCCGGAGAGACCAACTCCGGTGAAGTCGATTCCGGTGACGGAGCCTTCCGAGTTGCAGATGACGCCGGAGAAGGAGCAATACGGGGAGCCCGGCCCCCAGGAATCGAGCGGGGAGACGGCGGCGCCGTCGGGGGCGATAAGGTGGGACTTGAACTCGAGGAGGATGTCCCGCTCCGTGTCGTCCGACGACACAGCGGAGACGGCGACGAGGAGGAGTAGAAGGAGGAGGGGCGGTGGCCAGACGATGGAGGCGGTGGCCGGCATGTCGTCGGCGGCGGTGGGTGGCTGAGTGGGGAATGGGGAGTGGGCGTTGGGGACGGGATAGTGGCGGGTTTGTAAGTCAGACAAGGCGGTGGTGATATAAGTCGGCACTGGGCCCCCTCGTTACCACCCTCATTTTGTCCTTTTTTTTAGAAAAAAAATTTTGTCTTTTGAGATTACAATCTAGAAGGGTTCGAAATGATAGGAGTCTATGGTTTGATGCTTTTCTTATTTCGAAGAACAAATAATTGAAGCCCAATACATGGGCCTTTCTTTGCAGGAATATGGTAGATTAGATTGTATTACACTGTTAAGTACAGGCTTTTATTAACTTCAAATCTTTTTTTTCATGTTTACTCATGGTCCTTTGATATTGCCCGGGACAGGGTAAATGTTTTTTTTAAAATACAAATTTTGGGCATGTTTTTTAATTTTTGTAAATATTTTTTAATGGATTATACGCCTACAATAGATTGCATTTGCTTTGACCAGTAATCTATACTTCATTAAATGTTAGTTCCAATTAATGTTATAAGAGTGGTGTAGAGAATCTACATATGGTAATCAGTGGAGCGTTAAATAATAGTACGATAAATCCAATAAAGTAGGTTACAGTAGTATATTTTGAAGGAGGTGTGGTTCCTAGAAACCTCGATTAATATTAAATCAGGCTCAGGTTCAGGTTGGATTGATAATTATACTCGACATCGGATTAGTAACTAACTAAAGGGGAACAACTTAATTTATTGCCAAGAATCACCACCTAAACGAATCCCTTTTTTCCCCCAAAGCGCCTAAACGAATGAATACCTTACTCAAATAATTTTATCTTTATGAAAAGATGATTTCTTTGTCACGTTCCGGAAGTTCGCAATTCTTTAAAAAATGTAGGGTGGAGAGGAGGGGAAGGAGGGCGAAGAACCGGATTAAACCGTAAGTGGGGAAGCTTTTAGGAAAGTTCCATAAAGAGCCGTTTTTGGTGACTTTCAAAGTCTTCCTGTTTTGTCCCGATCCGACCTCCAATTAAACTGTGCCTCCTCATCGTAACCGGTGGGACATATCTTTCTTGCCTTTTCTTTTACGGAGAATGCATCATCACTCCTTTATACAAAAATAAATCAACATACAATTATTCCAAGTGTAAAATGTCAAATACGTGGCCAAATCCCAGGCGCGAATGAGAGGACACTTTTTTGGAGCAGCTTCGTCTTTTTATTTTTTTCAGGGAAAAAAGACAGATTTTCTTTAGTTTTCCAGAGCTTAGACAAAAAAGCTGATTGCATATCACATGAGACTTTCTGTATGTAGATATATGGATGATATGAAAATTTTGATCACGATTATGCTACTCTTGGTTTGATTGATGATATGCGATAGATAACGGAAAAATTAACTTTGCATTGTGTGAATTAAAAATTAAGACAAAATTCACTTTGATTTTGCTTCTACGAAGGATCAGATGTGTATTATACATATGTCCATCGGAGTAGCATTGCGTTTTTTTGACCAAGCAAAATCATTGAAAACTAGTATATATATATTGTTACAAAGCGACCGGTGATAAGATGTCAGTTAGCAATTAGCAATTGCAACAAAACCTAATGCCGTGAGGTACCATTCCAGTTGAATAAAACTACATAACACTCGTGCTGATTCATAGTATCGTCTAGATCAGTGCCTCAATCGGGCTTCCTGCTGATTATATCACTCAGATAACGACTACACCCTACATTGGAGTCACGAACCCAAAGACTTTTCTTAATTGGGTCCCTCTAACAATTAAATTTTTATAATCTTTAGAAGAAAGAAAATTAAATTTTAATTAGTAAGGATATGTTTCGTTAACAGAAAAATAATGAAAATAATATAAATTGCATGAAAATCTTAAACAATTCAATCTTATGATTTAAAATAGATATAAAAAAAGAAGGAAACAAGTGTGCTTGAGCACAGGCAGCTTGCCTGTGCGCAAGTTTGATCTTGGCCGTTGGATTAGCGTCCAACGGCCAAGATATAAAAAAGGGGTGGTCGTCGGCACCGCCGCAACAGCGACGACGGAGGGGGCTGGAAGGGTGCACGACCGGGGGGGGGAGGGGGGGGAGGCGCGATAGGGGACAGGGTTGGTCCGGGGGCAGCGGCCACGTGGTTGCAGGGGGCGCGGTGTGGCGCGACGGGGTGGCGGGCGGGGGACCGGGGGGGGGCGCGGCGGGGTGGGGGGAGGGGGTCGCCGCGAGGTTGTGTCGCTGCCCCGTCGGCCTGCGGGCAGGGGGTGGCGTCGCGTCTGCCGAGGTGGCGGCGACACGTCGGCCAGTGGGGTGGCGGGCGGAGGCCGAGGGGGGCTCGGTGGGGGACGGCGATAGGGTGGGGGGTGGTAGGCCGACAAGGGAAGAGGCGGGGCAGCTAGATCCGCCGCCCCGTCGCCGCCGGTGGTGGGGGGAGGGGGTCGCCGCGAGGTTGCATCGCCACCCTGTCGGCCTGCGGGCAGGGGGTGGCGTCGCGTCTGCTGAGGTGGGGGCGACACATCGGCCAGTGGGGTGGCGGGCGGGGGTCGAGGGGGGCTCGGTGGGGGACGGCGATAGGGTGGGGGTGGTAGGCCGACAAGGGAAGAGGCGGGGCGGCTAGATCCGCTGCCCCGTCGCCGCCGGTGGTGGGGGTGGGGGTCGCCGCGAGGTTGCGTCGCCACCCCGTCGGGCGGGGGCGGCGACGGGCAGGGCAAGGGGGTGGCGTCACGTTTGCCGAGGTGGCGGCAATGCGTCGGCCGGCGGCGGCGGTATTTTTTTTCTTCGTCTGGATGGCTCAAGCTCAGGCACCCTCAAAAAGAAAGGGCGTTAGAAGGGAGGGGGAAGAGGGTTAGAGGGCTGACAACCCTTTCTACCATGGCCGTCCATGGTGGGTGGTGGGGGCTCCTTCTTCTTCCTTCTCATTCCTCCTTGCTATCCTTTTATTATTCTTTTCTTTGAAGGGTTTCTTCTTTTTTAAAAAAAGTACTAAACATAATTTTAACTGCTTTTACAAAAAAAAGCTTACAAAATATTTTTGCTATCAATTTTTTTCGAGAAATCAAAGAAAAAAGAAGGGCAGTCAAACACTAATAAGAAAAAAGGTGGGAAATTACTTTCATATAGGAGATCAGCACATGGGTGACCTACTTTGAAGTATGCATAATAATTTTATTCGCATATTTAAATCTAACCATATTTTATTTTTATGTAAAATAATAAATATAAAAATATTTTGTATATAAAATATATATATTATAACTACTTTTGAAAGGTTGATCTTAAATTTTTATGTCATCTACCCCTTACATTAAAACATAGTGGATTTTTTTGTTTTTGTCTCATTTCAACCTTTCTGTAGTTGTCATTGATCCCGACCCAAAAATAGTTAATTCTAATCCAATAATAATTTTACGGGCCTCTAAATATTTATTTAATTTTGAATTATAATTATTATTATTTAATTGTTCGTCCAAATTTTTCACCGCACCCCTCGGCTCAATCATGATGGTTAACCCAGCCAGTCGTGGTTGAACCCGTGGTTATGCCTAATTTAATAGAAATAAGATACGTGAGATTTATTCGGAAGGGGGAGGGGCTGGAAAACGGTGTTCCACGCCCAGGCTGCTGCTGCTAGGAGGAGGACGCCCTACTCCTCCATCCTTACTTGTTGCTGCCATTGGAGAAGAAGCTCCTCCATCCTTGCTTGCTGCTGCTAGGAGGAGGACGCCCTACTCCTCCATCCTTGCTTGCTGCTGCTAGGAGGAGGACGCCCTACTCCTCCATCCTTGCTTGTTGCTGCTAGGAGGAGGACGCCCTACTCCTCCATCCTTACTTGTTGCTGCCATTGGAGAAGAAGCTCCTCCATCCTTACTTCCTGCTGCTAGGAGGAGGACGCCCTACTCCTCCATCCTTGCTTGTTGCTGCCATTGGAGAAGAAGCAAGGGGAAGGAAATGTCATGTTGCTGTCTTGCTGATTAAAGGAGTTGCTGAAATCCACCCTGCTGCAACTAAGGACGCCATTGAAGGAGACGCCACCCTTGCTGCTGCTGATTGGAGAGGACATTGCTCCAGCCTGCTTTTGATGAGGACGCTGCATTTGAAGATGGAGGCTTGCTGCAATTGAAGGAAATGCCTTGGAGGAGTTATTGCAATCGAGAGGAGGAAGACAATCTTTCCCTGCTGAAGTTGAAGCAGCATTGCAGTTGCAATTTTCATGCATTCAAGCACGATATGTTTCTGGAAATGAATAATTAGGATTGGAAATGGCCATCCCACCGAGTGCATAAGAATTGTCTAAGTGATATTGGATACTTGTGACTCTTTAGTCTCATCCCGCTGTCTCTTTGCGCGGCAAGGGCGCCTCGGTCCCACCGAACCCTTCCAACCCGACGCGGACGAACCCGCGCCCGAACATTAATATTAAGAAAGTATTTGACTATAATTTTATTTAAATTATTAATTATAAAAAAATATTATAATTCTAATGAAATTAAAATTTTTTAAAAATAAAATTTTATTTAGTTATTAAAATTTTTTAATATATATTATTAGTAATTAGTCTTTTTTATAAAGTATTAATAATCAATAGTTAGTCTTAAACATACTCCGCATAACACGCAGGTCTTAAACTAATTTTATATTATTTTTATGAGAACCAAACAAACTTTAATCTCTTAATTAAGTTACTTAAATAAGCGGTCATTGGACTGCGAAGCATGTTTCACGCTTCTGCTACTAAATTAGTCGTGGAGTACTAAAATTAAATAAATGGATTTCAGATCATAATTACTTTGTGACCCAACAGTAAAAAAATTAAATTAATTTTTTTAGTAGTTACCAGTTAGATAGATGCATCAATTTATAACACGAGTTCGAAAATAAAGCATACAATGCTGTTAATTTTTGTATTCATATATTATTGTAATTAGTTATCACATGCTGCCTATTTTAGAAAAAAAACAAGTAATTTTAAAGATATATAAACTTACATTAAATGAGGATATAAGTTGCAATCACTTAATAATTTGTTATTTGTTATTTTTTATTGTATAAATTTTATGAGAAAAATTAATGTGAGTTATACCTCATATATCTTATATTTAATTTAGATATTTTTTAATAAGTCATATAAAATGATATTTATCTACTCTTATTAATAAATGAGGAACTCAATAATACACTAAGATTAAAAGTGGGTGAATCAGCCAATCAAAATACAAAATAAAAATAAAAAATGTCATAAAAATACCTTTTGAAGAGGGTCACATATCTAAATCCTACTAACTCCAATTTCTTAAAAAATAATAATAATAATACTCTCATGGTAAAATGTAACAAGCTTAAAGCTCACTAACCTCTATCTCTTTAAATAATAGCAATAATATATTTCATGATAGAAGGTCTCGAGCTTGAATCTCAATAACCTCTACTTTTAAAATAATAATAACAATAACAATACCTTTCATGGTTCGAACCCGGATAAACCAAACTTTTATCTTCACACTAATAAAACTTTTATCTTCACACTAATAAAAGTTTGTCTAATTATCTTGAAAAATATAATAAAAAATTAAATAATTATAAATCAATTTTTCATTTAATAAAAAATATATTTAAAGTCAATCAAAATCTTTATCTAAAATATTAAATTATTAGAGTTTATCTCATTATTCAATGAGTATTTATATATATAATTAAATTTATATGGTATTAATCGTGCATAACACAATATCTTGCCCAATATATATTAAAAATATGAGTGCATAAAGTAAAAAAGTAATAAAATTTTATCTTTTTTAACGTTATTACAATTTATTCTTGGTTTTTAAGAGATGCAACTGTTAATAGATTATTTAAAATTTATTTTTATTATAATTATTTTGATAATCAAGATAAAAAGGTTATAAATATTACAACTCAAAATACATATAGATAAATAGTCAAAAAAAATAATATATTTAAGTTATATGAGTGTAGCTCATATATATATATATATATATAACACTCTAATTTCATTGGCCGAAAGTGCTATTTTTAATCAAAACTCAATTTTTGGTTGTCTTTTTATTTAAAAATAATAATAAAGAGTTGATTTGATGAAAAAATCATAGGCACAGAATATAAAAAAGAAACTAGGACAATGAAAATTCACCTATCTGCAAATATCGTTAATAGGACTACGATTTTTTAAAAAAAAACATGGGCAAATAGACAAAACCATAGAAAATGATTGATTGAAGATAAAGGTTTTCTTCTCCGAGGCTAATTATAGGATCCAACTTTGACCATGAAAAGATGCCTTTCCACCAAGAGCTCTCGCATTTAATAAAGTTAGCACCAGTTAAAAATGTAGAGTCCGTATCTTGTCGGAACCCAAACTTGCCCACCCATGGACTAAAATTTGAGCCCATAGCTATGTCACCACTATCCATAAATTTGAGCTGACATCTACTAAATTGTACAAATAGAATGTAAAAACATCATTTTTTTGTTTACTTAATAGTAGGCAGCACTAAATTTAGTCACTTAATTGCTCTCCATCCTTTGTAGTATTATGACCATGTTGTGCTCCTCGTTACAAGAACATGGTCATGATCAAGGAAGTTATACAAATGTTTTCCTCCTCAATCTGTAATCTCATTGGTCGACGAGAAGTGATATAAGTTGCATCTTTCTTCCTCATAACAAAAGCTCTACCGCTTCCAGTGTTTAGTGGGGCAATTAGAGGCGGCTGCTTGCTCACTTTATATACATAGACGTAATGCTCTCGATTAGTCATTGCAGGGTGTTATAATGAAGTTGTTCAAGTTTGATTGAAATCTCTATGACTGCTTTGAGCCCTAATAAGTAAAGAATCTGGTAGTCAACACCTGTCTGGCTCTCGTTTTGTTTCTGTCGCGCTTTTTCTTTCTTTCCTTTTGGACTTATACAGTAACTTTGACTGGTTTTTTGCTTTAAAAAATGCTTTGATCGTGACCATTGAAGAGACATGGCCAGCCGAATCAATCTCCCATTACACTTTGTAATTCGTTGCCTCCATTGGTATCTTTATTTTTAATGTAATTAGTCATGTATTCCTAATAGAAAAATTGGTATTGACATCATAATATGTTAATTAAGATAAGCTTTAAAATTGCACTTGGACTGCAATGCTCTACATGTAATTAGTAATACCACCTTATCATGTCTAGGATTGAAGGAAGATCGGGCATGGCCATCCGAGGAGTTGAAGAGCGATCCTCATTAGCAAGACGAAAACAGAGAAATCTATCTAGTTTGGGTTTGGCAATTCAAGTAAACATATTTGTTTTTAACCTTGTTCATCTCATCCTTTCTCTAAGTATGGATCAAAAGCAGATGCATCAACGCGCCAATAAATGTGTTAACTTAAGATAGTTCCATGCCCAGAAAAAGGCTTAGATGAGGTTCAAGTGGGGAAGGAGGATAAGCTCATCTTTCCAAGATGTTGTTTAAGAAAAAGATTTAACCACTATATATTAGACAGCAATGTGTCATGGAAATGTCAAGAGTCGACGGTCAAAAGCTTAATTATGCTACTGGGAGTCGTCGAACGTAGTGAAAGGGACAAATGAGAGTTCGATGCATGAACCCGTTGATAAACGTGCTAATTGAACCCATTGATAATCCATAGTTATGATCAATAACATGGCCAGTAAACGATATAATCAAAGTTTGCATTGTTCAAAATATGCTTTGTCCCTTCAAAACTCATTGAGATTGCCAGAAAAATTAAAAAAATCATTGAAATTGACTAAATATGAAGACCTTATAGGAAAATAAATCGTAGAAAACTATTAGTATTTTCGCAAACTTCAAGCAGCCGCGGTGTCGGTACTGTATATAATTGATTATTCTCTACACGGAAAAAAATAATGTGATGTGAAAACCAATATTGTTATTTGTATACGTAACAAGATAACAAAAATGCGTATGCAGATAACTAGAAAATTGACTTAACAAATAAAATGATAGCTTCACTGTTTACACTACTGAAAATGTTATGGTAAGTATCAACTATAAAAAAAGAGTGAATAGCTCGTAGAAGTTAGCACAATCATACCAGTATTTGCAATGATCCTTCCAATTTGTGATCTAACTTCGTAGTTGCCCAAAATTCTCAGATACAACAACACATGCCTTGCCAACAACATGATCAACAAACTAAAAGTAAAGGGCCCTGAATGATCTTTTGAACATCAATGATCCCCAAAAAACCCAAAAACCCACAATGAAACCTGCCACAATACTAGCATAAATCTCAACTTTATCGTTTCTATCCACTGATCTTGAACTTAGAATCGTGTTGCTTGTGTTTTTCTTCCCACTGCACTCATTCTTGAGTGGAAACCCACACAATCCTTCATTACCATAGTAGATGGATGGGTTGTCTAAGGTTTGCAGCTGAAATCCTTTCGGGATCTCCCCAGATAGATTGTTGTATGACAAATTTAAGTGACCCAGCCGAGGTATTGCAGCTAAACTAGAAGGGATAATTCCGGAGAGTTGATTTTTTGACAAATCAAGAGTATCTAAGTTCACCAAATTTCCTATCCTCTCTGGAATCACTTTGGAAAGGCAGTTATCAGATAGATTCAACACAATCAATCCAGTGAGGCTCGTTATCTCTGCAGGGATAGACCCTGACAACTTGTTGCTTGATAGATCAAAAGATGTAACAAGTGCAAGAGTTCTTGTGTACTTGTACATTTGGCCATTCCTTTGCACTTCTAACCTTTCCATAAAGTATGCAGGTGTCCCAGGTCCATTAAACATCCTACCATAAAGGAGTAGTTCTGATTTTGTTTGTCTCCTTCTCATGGATGTCAAGTTGCCGATGTTGAGAGGGATAAGTCCTGATAGGAGATTATGGGAAATATCTATTACATGGAGTGATTTGAGGTTCATTATGTCTGGTGGGATCTCCTTCGAAAGAAGATTGGACCTCAAGCGAAGCACTCGAAGATCACGAAGGCTTTCACCAATCCAACCTGGAATTCTCCCCGTGAGCAAGTTTTCACCAAGGTCAAGAGTTTGAAGCATTGTACAGTTCCTTAACTCCCATGGAAGCATTCCTGAAAGACTGTTATCACTTAGGTGAAGTGTCTTGAGACTCTGAAGATGGCCTAATGAGCCCGGTATTTGTCCATGTAAATGGTTTCCACTTAAATCAAGAGCTTCGAGTCCAGTGCAATTTCCTATGTTTAAAGGTAGTTCACCAACAAGCTGATTGTTGGAAAGATCCAAGGATTTAAAAGAAGTGGCCTGCATGTCCCACATTAATGATGGGATTTTTCCACTTATATTATTTCCAGATGCATGAAATGAATATAGGGTAAGACCAATGCTAGAATTCATAATTCTTGATGGGATAGGACCTGTAAATTGATTGAAAGATAGATCCAGAAATTGAAATGAAGTGTTTGGAAGAGGAATAGGACCCCAAAAATTGTTGAAGCTCAAGTCCCATATTTTTGAAGATGAGTCAGGGGTATAGTTTGAAATACATCGCGATAATTCTCCTTGGATACCATTTTTGCTTAGGTTCAAATAGGACAATGGAATTGTCTCATAGAACCATTGAGGTAGGGGCCCTTCAATGGATGTGTTGGAGAGGCTCAAGCTATTCAAGTGTTTCAGCCCTCTAAGCCAAGAAGGATACTCAGGTCCAACAGAGCATGAATCAAGGTGAAGAACTCCAAGCCTCGGAAAAGGTGGCACCCAACCAGAGGGAAGTTTTAGTTCCAAAAAATTAGAAGACAAATCCAAAAAGAATAGTCTAGTTAAATTTTCAAAATGATTTTTGAAAACTTGGCCCTGTAGAGAGTTGCCTTGGAGGAGGATATAGGTTATATTGGAGAGCTGGCCAAGTGTGGGCGGTAAGCTTGCTCGCAACTGATTATCTGCAAGATTTAGACTCTGCAAAGACACTAGAGAACCCAAACAATCAGGAAGGGTGCCATTCAATGTGTTATTGTCCAAGGAAAGATCTGCCAGTTTGTTTAGCCGACATATGGAGTATGGTAAAGCACCCTCAAACTTATTGGAGCTAAGGTCCAATTCTTCCAAGTTTTGTAAATTTCCAATCTCCGTTGGTATTGTTCCCCCAATTTGATTACCATGCAAGTTCAGATACCGCAAGTTTTGAAGCTGTCCTACTTCTCTTGGTATGTGACCAGTAATGCCAATGTGACGGCTCAGGTCCAAAAATTCTAGGTGCTTTAGCTCAAACAAAGATGGGTCCAGTTTTCCATAGAGTGGAGAACAATTCTCATCATAAAGAACACATGGGTTCCAAAGGTGGAGCTCAACAACGTACCCGGTATTGTTATGGCAGGTGACCCCTCTCCATTTGCAGCAGTCTTCAGCTTCGCTCCAAGACTCTAGAAAGTTGCCTTCGTCAACAAGGCCGCTCTTGAACTTGAGGAGGGCATCTTGCTCCCTAGGATTGCACTTCTCAGCATCGATTTTCCAAGGAATTGCATGAACAAGGATGAAGAAATTCACGATTAAGATCATGCTGGTGTTGAAAATATTCCTCTCATTTTGAGGCAAAAGTTTGTTCCGGATCTCCATATGGAGATCAAAAACCACACTTAGTTGAGAGAGTATGGATGCTCTTCACTCAAAGTCTTCTATATAAGACCAAAAATGCATACCCTCTAATTATTTGATTGAATTTTATGTACCCACCCACCCATCTAGCTACAATTCCAAAAGTTCGGACACAAAATTCCACATGCATTAACTTTTGCAATACAAAATGTTAATTACATAAGTAGGAATATGTTGAAATCGAGAGCAGAGTAAACCAGCAAGGCATGCAAAGACGATATGATTGGGGTTTCATATAGATATAAGCGCATGGACTTAAAGTCAATTATGTAGATGCAAGATTCAATTTATTTAACTGAGTTTCTACACCTTGGGAACACGGCGCTGTTTTTAGAAGATTTACTGTCAAATACTAAAAAGTGGTAATCCAAAGATTCCAAGTTAAACAAATTGCATTCAAACGGCCATTCCTTTGTGAACGATTAATTTTCTCCCCCTTAAATTTGATTGGTTAAAAGAGTTGCCATATAAGTATGATCTATGCGGCTAATATAATGAACCAATTAAATTCAAGGTAAAGAAAAGTGAGAAAAATTTTAACAGTATGCATAACATTACTTGTTCAAAATAAATGCATTAATTAATTGCAACATACATATCTAGAAGTCTATATAACTTGATTGTAGTGATGTTTGGGGACAATGAAGGCAATTGGTAAAAATACCTAAAATATTGCCCATTAAGAAAGTTGAACGATTTTTAGCCGATATTTGCCAAATGTCTTCTTATGAATATAATACTACCTTTTTTAATAAAATCTAATCTTTTTTTCGAATTTGTCATACATGACTTATATTTATTTTGTAATATAATTCTTTATTTCATATTCATAACTATAACTATTTATAATATTACATTTTTAGTTTCACATTTAGAAAGATTATTTGAATTACAATTTTATCTTTTCTGATGAATACAATAATAATAATAAATTGTAATGATTATCATTAAGAATTAAGCCTTAACTTGTATTTCACAATTTTAAAATAAATAAAAATATTAAATTGACAAATTAATAAAATACAACTAAAGTGTACTTTATATTTTTAAGTATAATGTGTTTATATAAAATTTTGGATTAATTAATATAAAAAATATAAAATTAGAGTAAAAAGTTGCCATGCATAAGCAACTAATTAAATGGATATAATAAATATATAACCCACCGTATGTACATAAAAATAAAATAAAATAAAACATCTTCGAAAGCCGGCCATCAATTGAAATCACATTGATTGGAATTTTTTATATAAATAAAATAATTTTTATCATTTAACGATCTTTATAGTTTAAACAGCTGATATTAATTTTAACTTACTTAAATAAAATATTAGCAGATGATAGCTAATTATTTTTAATTAATTAAGCCCATCACTATGTTAAGCCCAACAAAAATTAAACAAAAAAATAAAAATAAAATTAAGAAAATCTGCTCTTCCCCTTTCCCTCTCGATCTGCTCCTTTCACTCGATCTTCCCACCGACAACGAAGAAGGCGCTACCTTTCCATCTACCCTTCCGCAAGTTCCCCGCCTACGAGATCTTCACGGCAGGCAAGCTTCACAACCCCCACTCTCCCTCTTCTTCCCGCACCGCCCTCTCCTTACTCCATTCACCATATCGCCGGTCGCGGACGCACCGGGACATATCACCGATATCTTATTGCTTGCGGGTGGACTTCGCTTCGTGTCGCCTACTTGCCGACACAAAGAAGTCGCCGACTTATCACGGCACCGCATACCCCGGTTTGGTTTAGGGTTCTTATTGTGTCATTTGTTCTTGGGAAGAAAATTATATCATTCGTTCTTGGGAAATATATATATATATATATAAAATTTTCACTTTATTGTACGTGATAAAAGCTCGATGTATTGTTGAGACATTTTTATTATGCTGAATAGAATTAATTACACTGAAAAGAAGAAAAGAACGTTTTTTTTCCGTTATGGTTAACTAGACTTGCTTATTATAAATGAAAATTTTTTATATTATTTTGCAGAGTCTTTTCTTTGGGGTTAAAAAAGAAGAAAAAGAAAAATCCGAATCAAGATGCCGAAGATAAAGACGAACAGAGTTAAGTACCCAGATGGGTGGGAGCTTATTGAGCCTACCCTTCGGGAGCTAGATGCAAAGATGAGGGAAGGTATAATTAATATGGTTTTATTTTGAGCTATCTTAATTTGATCATGTATTAGTTGAATGAACTCTTGATTTTTGGTTAAATTATTTAATCAATGTGTTAGCCGAGAACGATTCAAATGATGGAAGAAGAAAGTGTGAGGCGTTGTGGCCAATATTTCGGATTTCACATCAGAAGAGCAGGTACATTTTTGACCTTTATCATCGAAGGAAGGAGATATCCAAAGAATTGTATGAGTTCTGCTTGGACCAAGGCCATGCTGATCGTAATCTAATTGCCAAATGGAAAAAGGTAAATATTTCATACTTAGACGCCCCAATTTTTCATCATTCCAATAAGATATAGATATCCTGGGTAGCAACTGTATGGTTACTGCTTTGTGGCATATTCAAGGTCATGGACTTGAGTTGAAACAGCTTGGCTTGTGTATGAATTGGGCCACATTTTTACATTATTAAAAGCCTGCATTGAGGTCATGCACCCTTTGCTTAAATTATAATAATCTGGAATTGTTGTCCTGCAATTTTTTATCGACCTTGTCAACAAACAGCTCACTGTACCTCATTGAAGTCGTTTTTGCATCACTTTACGCCTGTAATTTGTATAATTTTTAACGCCCACTTCTGATTTGATCTTATAAACTTGTGCTGTTTACATATAAACTTGTTTTTGTAGCCCGGGTACGAACGACTGTGCTGTCTAAGATGCATGCAGCCACGCGACCACAACTTCGCTACTACATGCGTTTGTCGAGTTCCTAAACACCTGAGAGAAGAGAAGGTCATAGAATGTGTGCATTGTGGCTGCCGAGGTTGTGCCAGTGGAGATTAACTCACTCCCATTTAAGGGTGTCAGGGAAATTGAATTCAACCATTTCACCGTCTTTTATCGAATTCTAATCTAATCCATATGTGCTCAAAGCAATTTCTGGAGATATTAGTTCTTCGAGAACTCGTTGTATAATTTTATGTGCAGCGGATTTCGGCAGAGATTAGAATGGGTGTTACCTTTTTCTTGAAATCATGCTATTTATTGAGGTTAGGTTGTATTAGATGGTCTTATGTTATTAAGGCCTATCTTGTTTATGTTAAGAAACATATCTTGTCTGGATTATATATCGTGACCATGTGACCGACGTCCTACCACAGTTTTTTATGACGGATAATTCTTAATGTTTTATTTCCTACTTATATTAAAAGTGTCTTAACTTAAAAGTTTCTATTTGTATTAGCATTTGAGTCTTATAATAAGTTAAGAGTTTGTGCTCGTTTGGATTTTTATTTTTAAGTTATAACAGTTATTTCTTATACGAGTAGGTTATTTGCTATATAAGTGAATATAAGAATATTTTTTCTTTGTTGTGTGTTGTCTTTGTTGGTACTCCTTATTCGTCTTCTCTGTGATTATAAGTAAAGATTATAGAGAAGAGGAATTTGTATGAATTTTTTACTCTATTTTTTTACGGGATATTATTCTTGGATAGGGAATCTGGAAAGTGGAAACGTTTGGAGAATTAGCAAAAGGATTAAAGACATAGCGATGAGAATTTGGAAGAGAAAGATTACTTTATAACCATACATGTAGCCTTCTAAAAGAAATTTCATGTTAGAGAACAAGCCATGAATTTTTGGATTAACCTTTTATATGGAAACCACTTTAATCAAGAATTACCGCATTCCATAAGCATTCATAATTCATTGCAACCTAAATCTTAGTAATGAATAAATCTCCCAAGAGAGATTTTTAGTCACGCTTTGATACCCATGTCTTTATATACTTATCAATCAATAATAAGTTAATACATATCCACCGTAAAAAGACGTTCTTGAGACATGGTTTTAAGTATTGGGATGGGTGGACGCATGCCAAGTTATTATCGGTGTGTGTGGGCCATCTTGGTGGATAAAAGTCCTTCCTCCCGGTTATGGTTAGGGATGCAAAAAAGTTACACCTACTTACAAGTATTCTATGTTTAATTCGATTTAGTTTGAACTCGTTCTTGTTAATTTGGTGTTTGAAAAAATAATCGGCTCGAAATATATAGCTCATTGAAAAATGAACCGAGCTTGAATTAAAAGGAGTGTTCCACTCAGTTTGGCTCGAAATTTGAGTTCGATATATTTAAACTAAACAAAATACTCAGTTTGAATTATCTCATTAAGATTATTAAGGTCACATTGAATTTATATAATGTTAAAAAGAAAATTTTGATCTTATATAAGTTAAACACGAATATTCGTTCAACTGGAGCTCGGATAGAAAATATAGTGAGTAGAACCCGAGCTAAACCCAAATATTATAAATTTTAGATAAGTTTGGCTCGACCCATAATACATCACAACTCGTCAAATACTCAAACAAGTTCGAACATGCATGTTAAAAATCACGTCGAATTTAAAAACATCTATGTTTAGCTCGTCTCGGCTCGGCTTGACTTATTTACACCCTTAATTATGATAAAAATAATAAGTTTTTTACTAAAAATAATCTTTTGAAATTATCTTTACAATGTTCACAAAATTACCATCGGAATTATTTTTCCCTAAAAGAAAAGAAAGAAAAAAAGCCCATAGAGGTTAACCATATGTCCTGCCCCAGGTAGATCTTGCTAGATCTTATTGGTGTGGTTCGATCCGGTTGGATCCGGCAAGAGCATCGCTGTGGGTCGGTAGACCTCCGCATTATCTTTTTTTTTTTTTTTTAAGTTTTATCATTATGATAAAATTACTTTGTTATAATAAAACATAAATTCTCGCCATGGATAATATAAAAAAATTTATTAATTTTTAATAAAAAGCTCTAAAAAGTTGTTCATGAGGTGCTATTTATTTAATCGACTCCATTTTTTATATTTCAAAAAAATATATTAGCGCCTCATAAGAACGGACCAGTTGAAAACCAAGAGCTTCTGATTGGATCCCATCCGACGGCAAAAGCAGTTCCACTACAACTCCAGTGTTTCGTTTCTACAGTTCCCATCTTCTTCATCCGAACCGAATCATCTTGATCCGATCTTCGAACTTCCTGTATTTTTCTTCTTGTGTTCCAAACTCCTTTGTCCCACAAAGTCTCAATCTTTTTGCTTCTTACCTTCGCCGTCGACTCTCTTGGAAAGAAGAACATGCTGGAGAAATTGGATGCCAGCCTACGTATTGCCAGGATCGCTGCTCATCTTCATCCACCCAATACCCAGGTTCGGATTCTTCCTTTTATATGATCATCATCATCCGTCACCAGTTCTCACTATCTGCATGTTTGTAGTTAGGTAGATTACTCTTATATTGTCTGTTTATCCTGATTCTGTGTCGTTGGGGTTTCTCGTTTCAGTGTAAATTCGCCGTATGATTGAATCCTGTATTTTGTATTTGTTTCTGCCTGTAGGGTACCTTTTAATCCATTGGTTGTAATAGGTGCTCATTGATTTTTTATGCCTTATTGCATGTAATGCTTGATATCTTTTAATTGTTAATACCTTCTGTTTGGCTAGTCTAATACCACATATTTGATATTTGTCTCTCTTCTTGCTGCCATCCTCATAACGTTTGTGATAGTTGCATCTACGTCCATGTTTATTTGCTCTCTTAGCCGTCCGTTTTTTTGTCAGAATTATTTGTTTAGAAACCATTCTAATTTTCCCTTAATCTTCACTTGCAAAAGATGGAGGAAAGTTGTGGTCTGCGGCCTGCTGCTTGTCGAGCTAAAGATGGGGCTCCTGGATTCAAGGTCGCAATCTTGGGTGCTTCTGGGGGCATCGGTCAGCCTCTTTCCTTGCTAATGAAGATGAATCCCCTCGTTTCGGTTCTCCATCTTTATGATGTTGTCAGCACGCCTGGAGTAACGGCAGATATTAGTCATATGGATACTGGTGCTGTGGTAATTTAGTTTTTGGTTCTTCTCCGTGCTGTGTGTGATTGCATAGCCTCGTCTCAATATTAAGTCCATGGTAATTCAAATCATAGTGTGTCATTTGTATTATTCTGGTTGTTTTATGACATTTGTTATCCAGGTTCGTGGATTTTTGGGGCAACCAGAATTGGAGAGAGCCTTGACTGGAATGGAGCTAGTCATAATTCCTTCTGGGATTCCAAGGAAGCCTGGGATGACAAGAGATGACTTGTTCAATATCAATGCTGGAATAGTCTGCCACTTATGTCAAGGAATTGCTAAATTATGTCCCAATGCCATTGTGAATGTAATTTCAAACCCTGTGAATTCCACTGTTCCAATTGCAGCGGAGGTTTTCAAGAAAGCTGGCACTTATGATCCAAGGCGTGTTCTTGGTGTTACTATGTT
>JAURVB010014533.1:0-143304 GCA_033002965.1 Piper betle | reverse complement strand
TCTTTCTATGACCTAAACGTTGTGTCTGAAAAAAAGATATGTTTTAGCTTTCCTGTAAATGTTGATCCTTAATGTGGATCATTAATGACGAAATTGTTTGTTAATAACACTTTGGCCATCTTAGAACGACCATCTCTGGTTTGCAGGTGCTGCACAGCTCAGCAATTGGTTCTATTGTAGCGATAATTCAGCTATCTGCCAGTTATGCGGGACTATGATAGAAAGTAGGTTTGAGACCTCCTTTTGAATGTTGGGTTTTTGGATTATTTCATTGGAAGGTATGCAATCCGGAGTGTCATATATATGTGTTTATAACTATGTCATTTCTTTCCTTTTTATTCAGCAGTTCCAACGTGGATATGGAGACGAAGGTTATGGAGAAGAGTGGGAAGATGATGACGTTCAGTACACGGATGAGGAAGGTGAAGAGGAAGGAGAATATGAAGAAGATGATCATAAGCCCACTCAAGAAGAGTTAGAATATTTAGAGATCAGACAGCGCTTAAAAGAGGCAGCAAGGAAACGACTGAGGAAAGAAGCTGCTGCTACTCTTGGTTATACGCAAGACAAGAAGAAGCAACTAGTTAATGACAAGTGAGAATTTTTTTGTATATTATTATTTTCTCAGCAACTACTTGTGCCATTTTATTCAACAAAAATTGTGTTCATAATGGTGCTTGGTGAATATCGTAAAAACATTGTGTTCATGCCACATAAACTGTCCATTTGTAGCATTGTACTTACGAACATGGTATTGCTTCCTCCCCCCCCTTTTTAACTGGTGGAGCTCCCATGAAATTTACCTTCTAAGACTCTATTGACCTAAGCTTGTCTATTTATGTTGGTACACATCATTGATGGCCATGTATTTGTTCCAGCTTTGGTTCTTTTTTGGACCTTCTAAACCAGCTATTGCTAAAGAGTAATTGAAGAACGACAATCCATTCTTGAAACGCAGCAGCACCTTGCAAGTATGAAGACGCGTGCCCCCTCTGGGGTATGTATTTTGTCCTTTTTTCATTACGGGATTAATTTTTGTACTGCTTCTTACTATAACTTTCTTTTCCAGCATAAAAAGGATCATGCCCCTGCAGCTAATGGAGTAAAGTCTGGTTTTCAACACCACCATCCAAAGGTGGTTAATCAGGTACTCGAATAACATTCTATGTTGTGTCGTTTTTGAATTCATATAAGTAATCATCAGTTGTTGAAGTGAGCTTGTTGCAGGTGAAACAGAAAGCACAGAAGCTTAAAGACACACGGGACTATTCATTTCTGCTTTCAGATGATGCAGATATTTCTGCCCTTATAAAGGATCCACCATCTCGGCTTGCTCCTGCTTCACATTCTGGTGCGTTAACTTGCTCATCAATTATCACCCATCATTTCATGTAGGTTCGTTCTTCTGTGGCATCTTTAAATGCACATGGTGCTTTCATCCAAGAGAAACTTATACAGGTTTCTGCGTGACATGGAATATGCTCGACCAGCTAAAGTCTCATTGAAGAGCCCATCAGCAATGAGCAAGCCGGTGAAACCTGTTGTAGATGGTCGTCAAGACAGGTCCCTTCCACCCAAAGACCGAGGCATACAAAAACAGGGTAGCTTGATGATGTCCACCATAAAGAAGCCAGTGCAGAGGTCTAGTGATCCGAGGAAGCAATTTGGGAGTAGTACAAGCAGTAGCTCCAGGGGTCCAGCTGGAATGAAAGTTCCAGTCCAGAAGAGTTCCTCTTCTGTTGCAAATAAGGAGCCTATAATGCCAACTAGCAGTCATATTGCCCCTAGATCTAAACAATCTGTGCCTGCTGGACAGAAGGCACAATTGACAAAAACACATGCTTCTGTGCGGAAGCCACAAATAGAGCAAAGAAGAGAGCGTCATTCAGCACAGAAGGCTAAGTTAATGCCAAAACAAACTCCCTCATCTTCAAAACTACAGGTTTTTTATTCTTCTTTTTTTCTCTTATTTACCTTTTTTGCAAATTTTTCTTCTATCCGGTCTTGTGGCTTTGGATTTTAATGGTTGTTTGAGTGATAGCAAGCTTGCAGACTTGACACCGTTGTACTTCCAATATGGTGCCAAAGACAGGCTCCTGTTACTGGAAGGGTTAGAAGAGAGGGTGCATTTTTACCTAGAATATCATGTACGAGTAAATAAAATGGTGAATCAATACCAAATTTAAGGGTTAACTTAATGGGCTTAATGTAATACATTTATTGCCATTTTGATGGGTGCATGCTTTTGTGCGTACATATTTAAAATTATAATATGTATCAGGGTATTCCAATTGAGGATTATAAGTACCAAGTAGGCTGAATCATGTCGTGGGGTATAGAAAAAAGGATGAAATGGACAAGGATGACTTACTATATTTGTAGAGGAAACTTGATCTGACCTAGATGCAGTGCCTACAGACCTTGGTGAATTCATTTGTTAAAGTAAACATTGAATGTTTCCTTTCCTAAAAACTTGAGCTTTTGGGATAAGTGGCTGAAACATCTAGTTTTACTGCATTATTATCAAATGGTGCTTTTAGAGCAAGTCAGATTGTGAAAACTGAGAACTTGCTAGTCACAGATGGTTTCCTAATGTTGGTTGATGCTCGAGCTTTTATAGAGCTTTCTCAGGAAACTTTGGCAACTTGTTGATTCAAAGCTATTTCCCTGAATTTGTTCTGTTTTAGGGGGTGCTTGCAAGCAGAATATATTTTCACTAATTTTATCTATAAATAAAATTTTGTTGGTTGACTGATGTTTGCTGTCTCTCTATATTCTTCAGATGCGGCGATCTCCTAAGTCAATGCCATCACGTGAAGATAATCGCTCGAAGAAGCATCATCCTGTTAAAAGGCATCACAATGAAGATGATGAAGATGATGCTATCAGAATGATACGGAGCATGTTCAGGTTAGATATTGTTACATTTTTCCGTGTTAAGAACATGGTTTTGTGTTGTCATTATAGACGGGAAGTGAGGTTTCCTTGATCACATTTGTGTCCCTCCATTTTAGGTGCCAATACTCTTCTTATAGAGATTTCATGTCTTTTTTTTTTGGGAGTATCTTTTGTTGCTGGTTTTAATTGTTCACCAAAAATAAATCATGTAGGCATCAATGAAGCCCAATTTTGCCAATGCATTTTTTAATTGCTTGACATGCTTTAATGGCCATTTCAGCCATTCAAATTCTAATTTAACCAGGATGGCCTAACTGTGCACAGGTATGATCCAAAAAGATTCAGAGATGATGATGACAGTGATATGGAAGCCAATTTTGATGACATTCAAAGGGAGGAAAGGCGCAGGTACATACATCTGGCCTATTGAGTCTGGCAAAAATGAATAGAACTTAACCCGACAATCATTATATCTAATGTTGTAGTTAATTTTCGTCCACAATTAAATATATTTAGTTCAGTTCTATTTAGAACTTATTGCTATTGTACTTGACTGTTGGCATCTTGCTTCAATAGATTTACAAGGTCTTTAGATACGGAAAGAATTCTATACTGGTGTTGGTGCGTGATTATTGAGTTCTTGTTTTGCAGTGCTAAAATTGGTAGGGAAGAAGATGAAAGAGAGCTAAAGCTGATTGAGGAGGAGGAGAGAAGAGAGTGTATGCGGAAGGAAGCCAAAAAGCGCAAGTTTCAACGATGATTTGTGGACTAATTTGTGATCAATTGTTTTCTGTTCATAGTGCTTACAGCATTACGAAATTCACATATGTTCATGCAAACTAATAATGATTTCTGTAGCTGGTTTAGCTTCTTCAAAGTAACTAAACCAGATACTTTAAAGAAACTGGCTTAGTTCAGTGAAACCCTACCAAATGTGGTGTTCAAAACGGCGTTTGTGCTCTCGCGTAGCCATGCCTATATTACACAAGCAGGCTTAAATTTGGATATAAACCGGTTGGCAGTTGTGTCTAATGCCCCATTTTTTCTTTGTTTCAATCGCCGTAATTGGGTGGTGGATAATGATGTATTTTAGGTTTACGTTTGGATGGTAAATTTTTTCTTAAGGTGACTCAGTTTCCTACGAAGAGGAAGGCCTTTCAATCAAGTTGGTTGTAAGGCTCAATCTGCATCTAAAAAATGTATTGGTAATAAGATTTATTTATTATCAAAATTTTATAAGTGTCATCGTAGATATTAAATGAGGAATGATTTCTTTGATGGAGAAATAATTTAAACAGAGATTAATTGGAGCCTTAATTTTATGGGTAAATTTTAGTGGTTTTGCTTTTGAAGAAGAATTCGACTACGTAGGAGCTTGCTGCTTTTGTTGGCGTATATTACTTCATAGTCATTATTTTTGTGCGATGTGCTGGTTGTATGGTTGATTATACTTTATATTGTTTTTCAATTTAAACAAAAATCCAAATATTGAAAATAAAAAATCAGATTTAAAACTAAAAGTAATTTAATGCAAACGATCAAGGTAATCAATTTTGATTAATCTACATAATCTTGCTTGATATTAATAAACCTCCGTTCACTGTAAAAGCTATATATTGTTAGTACTATAATAATTAGAATGAGATTCGAATTCTAATTATAAGTTGCTTGGAATAAGATTCGGTTCAAAATAAAATGAAAATTTAATTTTATTTAGACTAATGCAAGCACCTGCATTTGAAGTTTATGTAGTTCTTATATATTATTAATAATTTATTTAGAATAAGGATCCTCCATTCTTAATTCTTAAAATAATATTTTTTAGAATTTGAAGTTTCTTATAAATTTTCTTGCCTATTCCGAATAATGATGATGGGGAGGACTTGTGTTTATTACAATACATGATCAGACTTTCTAATTCTGATATTAGTTTATTTTTAATTGATGAATGTTTTTATAAAAATAAATTATAATAACCTCTATTATTCTCCAATTATAATTCTTAACTTTTCATATTATTATTGATCGTTGCAAGTTCTAAGTTGTCCCTAATTTAATATTTGAGTTAATTTACGTTCAAATAGAATAAAGTAAATTTAACTGATTTTTTATCTAAACCCACTTAAACTATTTTAATTACCAAGATTACAGTTCAAAGACTACGATAAGATCTATTTATTATTTATTTATATATAGTGAAACTGAAGGTTTTTAACGTCAACTATTTTAACATATTACCCCTTATTTAGAAGCAAAGGTATTATTTGTTTGTAATTAAATGACCAAGGGTACAAGTTTTTATTAGAAGGTTTTTAGCCATTCTATCACCTGTCCTCTAACTATTTTAAAATTTTACCCTTTGTTTCATTTTCACAATATTATTATTTATATAAATAATTTAAATTACAATTTTCCTCTTTTATTACGACAAGTGTTTACTATAAGTAGAAGTGGAAATTTTTAAGTATAAGTATTAAGTGATGATTTGAGTAATTTCAAGGGGGCTAAATGATATTTGCTCTTTAAATCATATAAAACTAGGCCTATTTTGAGTTTAATAGTTATTAAGTCAAATTAATAATAATGACTAATTAATGAATAATAACATATCAAAAAATTAATAACATACTAATAAACAAATTTATAGATAAAATTTTTAATTAAAATATGTAACACCCCAATTTTAATTTACCTAAGAATCGAATTAGAACTGTTACGATCGAAGCAAGTCATGACTAAATTAATTATTCTATAAGACTTGAATGAGAAAATGAACCGAAACAATCTTCCTGGCATCTCGAGAATGAAATACATTATTAATTATACATGAAAACACATCAAACATAGATAAAAGTATAAAGAAAACAATAGCGTGCTGAACACAAGTATATTTAGCATTTATTTGTCCTTCTACCTAAACTGACCCAATGAACAAAAACACAAGGCCTATATATATAATAAGAAATATGTCAATGACGAATGTCATTGATCTGGAAAATAACTAGTGCAAATTGACAACTGAAAATTAATTTTCACGAGAAAAAAAATCATATATACTCTCCATGGGAACACTTAAAGGGAATATAATAAAGAGCTATCAAGCTGTAGACTCGATAGCATCCCGAACTAAACTAGTACTTAGCCAATAACACAATGGTCAAATACTCTTGAGGCAATTGCCTTTAGTACCTTCTAATACCATAGGTCTAAACATGTGTTGTACACAATAATACTTGCAGACTCTACGCTTTTTGGGTGTAAGAAAACTCAAAACGTGGAGATGTCAAGATCTCACGAGAATGAAACATCCCTCTCATTAATCTAATGCACATTGTGACCTGCATATGTGCCATCTCACATATACGTGAAGTCAAATTTACCAACTTTCGACTCACTAAAAAATCGATAAAAACTATATATAGGGTTGGAAAGGGAATCATATAAAAAAGCCCGAAGGCAACGTGAGGTAATGCTAAGTTCAAAAATAATATGGGGGATCTCATTTTAAAGGGGTATTAATCACAGACGTAAAAGTGTGTGTACATGACCGGTGTTAAGTAGGGTCCAATAAATAACCATTTAACATATCCTATGATCTGAAAATCAAATCTTCAATAGAGTAAACGATAAATCAAAGAAGATTCCTAACAGACCTGTGGTCGAAACTTCAAGCAAATCGGCACATCTACGACGAGCTCAGACTCTATAACCTATATTGGAATCCACTGTTAAGTAAAGACTAATTTTATATGATTCAAGATCGTGGTGTGTGGTTACATCAAAAATAACATTATAACAACAGACAATGCAAAACAAATTCACAACTAAACACCAAACACGTAAAACGAGACATATGCAAACAATAAACAAACAAATAAATAAAATAAGTCAAATAAATAAAAGAATCATACTAAAAATAATAGTGAGCAAGTAACGTCATGAAAAATAACAAATAATAAATAAATAAACTAATAAATATATGGATGAAGAATAAATACATAAAATAAACAAAACACTATTCATGAATAACGATAATATAATTAACACTAAAAGAATTTGTGATTGAATGCGAGCAAATATTAACACATACACGAGTAAGTAAATCAATAAATAAATAAGTAAATAATTAATAATAATTAATCACAAATAATTCAATATAAATATCAAATAGATGAATATACGACTAAACACGTATAAATAATAATTAATCAACTAATTAAATTAAATAAGATAAACATGAACAAAAATAATATCAATAAATAAATACATCATCAATAATAATAAATAACCATACAAGCATTCATCATAATCGACAACTATATAAATAACTAGAAATAAACAATAATGAATAAATAAATAAGTAAACAAATAAATAATGATTAAATAAAAACACCCGTAACATTAAAATATGCTAAATAATGTGAATATAGATCGAAACTAACATAAGGAGTCTCAAATTATAAAAAACAGTCGAAAAATGGGTTGAAAGTAACTGCAAAGCCAACTGGGTGAGTCAAACCAAGTTGAGCTAAGGCTGGACTATGTAGACACAGACACGAGCCAGTGGACAAGCAAATAGGGCTCAGGCTGCAAATAGGATTGTGGGTAGGATGGACACGGACATGGGCAAATGGGTGCCAAATGGTTGCCAGCATGGTTGTCGTCGGAAAATGCTAATAGAGGCGAGTCAGGGGTTGCCACTTGTAACACCCCAAATCCAGTTCATGCTCGTAAATCGAGCCGACATGTTATAGGCCCCGGTTAGGCCGGTTAACCCAAACCTAACTCATGCGGATCCAATCTCGACGTCTTAAGATGAAGATACAACTTGCAATGCATGGATGAATGCACAAACCCTAACATGGTACTACATGAATGATATGCAATTCAAAGTACACACCAATACAATTACGATCAAACTCAATAAAAATTCTAAAATAAAACGGACAAAGTCTCCCTAAAAGTGCAATTAGGGTCCACCCTGTCAAAACAACATATACCAATATATATGCATATATTAATAATTTCAATCACACATAATCTAATATATTGTATACTCATTATAGAACTTGGGCCACACTTCCATTGCGCACTCTGATCACATCTCACCTTTTGTCATCATGTCTTAGCTTTTCATCATATCATAACATCATCTCATTGCATTTAATCATATCCTATCATGTCTTAGTATTTCACATCATTCACAATATAATAGCATCATAAATAAAGTATTAACCACTCTATCGATTGATATGTGTGCAAGCAACAACAGTGCTCCTCCGTCCAAGCTGGCTCCTCCAACTCGTGATTATTACCTACATATAGTATAAAAACACGTCAGTAACAAGTGTTACTGGTCCGAAAAATAAAATAACTATAACAAGCTGGCTATAAGAGCAAACTCTCATATGAAAGAAAACATCATATACTCCACGTGAACACTCTGAAGGGCACTACTGAGGAGCCACTGGGCTGCAGACCCGGTAGCATCCCCAACTTACTGATCTGCTGCTGCTGATGCCGCTCTCGGCATTTTCTTACTTCATTTTTTGGTCTCAAATCCAGTCACCTTTAATACCCTTTGAACCACAAGTCCGGACATGCGCTGTACTAAACAGTACCCGTAAACCTCCACATTCTCCGGATATGAAGAACTCAAACGCGGAGTTGTCAGAATCCCTCGGGAATGGAACAGTCCGCTGGCACTAATCCAGAGCTCGCTTTGACTGTCACGACATCCGCTCATGGTACGTGCAGTCAGTTTCTCCATCTCTCGTGTAACGACCCGGCCCAAAGTGCAACGTAATGGGCTAAGTCATTTCTTTAAAATGGGTACCCCGAAAGTTAAAGATCTATAGTCCATTCCCACTTATAAACAGGATCTTCTCCCAGTAGGTATTAGATGTGGGACTAAGTTGAGGGATCTCACAATCCACCCACCTTAGGAAATTTCGTCCCCGAAATGCCTATACTTAGCCCATTGCTAGCCCCAGCCCACGACCTTTCTGGGCCGTGACCGGCAGCCTAGCCAACGTCCTCAATCCAGCTCACCATCTAACACGGAACCAGGTCGGCTCTGATACCATTTGTAACTACCCGGCCCAAAGTGAAACGTAATGGGCTAAGTCATTTCTTTAAAATGGGTACCCCGAAAGTTAAAGATCTATAGTCCATTCCCACTTATAAACAAGATCTTATCTCAGTAGGTATTAGATGTGGGACTAAGTTGAGGGATCTCACATCTCGTCTCACTGAAAATATGAAAACTATATATATATATATATATATATATATATATATATATATATATATATATAGGGCCGGGTAGGGATTTATATAATAGGCCCGAAGGCAACTTGTGGTGGATCTTGTTTTCGAAATCATCCTCGATGGATCTCATCCTCGAGGGGTTATTAATCCGGAAATCTGTTCGGCTAGATGGCCCGAGTTAAGTGGGATCCGATAAAACGCAACTTAACCCGTCCTACAAATAATAAAATAAACATACAATAGAAGAGAACGTAAAACAGAGACGAGTCCTAAACGGACCTGGTAGAAGCTCCAAGTGTGTCATCGCACCTGGGCAGCGAGCTCCTACTCTGTACCTACACATCAAAACCAGATACTAACGCTTGCTAACTAAATGATGCATCAAACTCAATAAATATCAATCAACAATCAAATAATCATAAGTATGATAATAATTCTAATTAATCCTATTCATACCAATTTTACTGTATTTTTACGTTATACTCGATTAGCATGCTCATATTTACTTATCTCATTAGATTACTTATCCTCCATGCACTATCAATCACATCATGTAACTTATCACTTCATCACTTATCCTCCATGCACTATCAATCACATCATAAATCAACCCTAGCATGTTGTGCTAACAATCATCAAGTTTAAATTATCAATTCGAAGGTAATTATACCTCACGTCATCGGCAATCGGCGATGGCTAGGGTTTCATCGCGCGTCTCGGAGCTCAAATTCGACTTTCGGCGACGTTCGAAGTCGATCGGGTTCGACTGGATGAGCTCCGCGGAAGATCCGGCGAATTCCATCGAATCCGATTTTCCGGCAAGTTCCGACGGTTTTCCGATAGGTTTCAGTAGTTTTTCGACAGCTTTCGGTTGTTTTCCGACGACAACCACCGGCGGCGTCTACTGGCTGGATAGGGGTCATATTGGGTACCATTGGAACCGGCTCGGCGAGCCCGACATATCTAAGACGTCGACGTGGCCAGCGGAGGTGGCGGCTCGCCGAAAAATGGATAAAACAGTGATGGCGGCGATGGGTAGCTAGATCCGGCCGGCTTGGACGGCGATGGCCTCCACTCTGGTCAGGGAAGGTCGCTGGGTGGTCAAGGGTGTTGAGGCTACAGTTGGATCGCAGGCGGCGATGGTCGCCGGTGGCGCGATCGGCGACGAAAGTGCGACGAGGGCATGGCACTAGTCGCGGCGATCCGGCATCGTCATGGCCGGACGATGGCCGGCGGCGCTCAGGGCGGCACGGCGATGCCATGGCGGGGCTAGGCGACCACGCCCGGTGGCAAGGCGACGACGGCGCCGGCGGTGGCGGCACCAAACAGTGGGGGCGGCTAGGGTTTGGAAGGGGAAAGTGTCGGGGGAGGAGAAGAAATGGTTGGGTGGCAAACTTGTAAATATTACTTGACTCGACTCCGTCTCGAGTTAAGAATAATAACTAAGTCGTAGAAAATCCTAAAAAATTTAGACAAATCGGGAAAAATCCTAGAAAATAAAACAATCACCAAAACATCATAATGATATGCTCTATGACTAACAACCCACCCAAACTGCCCGTAACGCGTCCTAACGCGGTAAACGGCCTAAAACTAATTCTACGATCCACTATATATATAAATAAAAAAATGACTGGCATACTCTCATATATTCTGATAACTCATTCTGTTCTACTGTGTTTATGACGTTATCATCATATACTTGGGTACGCATGACCCTTATAGCTCATACACACGACTGGCGTCGGCTCAGTACATGTGTTCTGAAACTGACTCGACTCAAAAATAATGGTCAAACCGACCGGTTCTGAATATAAAACCCTGACTCAAATCGTGGGTTTTACACCACTAGTCCCTATCGATAGAGGAGCTTGAAGCGGAAGTGATAGTGGTGGTGATTGACAAAGTTCTGTGGGCAATTGGCCACAAAATGGCTGAAAAAAGATGAAATTGCCATTGGGTGGGGTGACATTGCTGGTGACAATCGAGGCCGTAGCAAAGGTCGAGAGTGGTCTCAAAATGTTGGTCATAGTTGGAGGAGTCAATGTGGGTAGTCAAATCGGTTGGACGTGGCCCGCCGGCATCGAAAAATGTCTTGAAAGAAACAGTGGCGGTAGAAAACAACTAACAAATGTTGTTGCCGGCGGCAACTACAGCGACGCCAGAGTTGGTGGAGGGTCTTGGTCAATAGGTGGTTGTGAGGCGGTCACGATGCAACTGCACCACTTGGCCGGAGGCGGGCAGAAGTCTTGTCCGCGGTGACCCAAAGTGGGAGAGGAATGCGAGGGTTTTTTTTGCTGGACAATTTGGATCTTGCCACATGGCACGATTAGGTTGTATGGCTAACTAAGGGGCCTAATAGGGTCCACGTATAGTATATACTATATATGCACATACACATGTAAAGCTCGGATCGACACCGACAAAAGTTGAAACTAATTCGAGGTCTAAAAGAGATTCTATAGATCGAATTTGAAGCAAAAAAGCTAAATATGAGTCAAAACTCTAAACTCAATTTGATGAAGATATAAGATTTAAATTATAGTGGGCCCATTGGGAGATCTAGTAGTATGAAATCTTTGATATGCATGTAAAAGAGATGTCCAGAAAAGCTCAAACGAATATAATATATTGCAACTTATATCTGGCTCTAAAATCCTAAATTAAGAATGCTAAAAAAATCTATATGCTTTATGTATACGCTAATAACTTATGATCTGTTGCTATCATTTATATATCGGGCAAACTCAACCACGATTGTATGGTCGTACGACCATTTGAGCCATATTCATGGTTCGAATGTTGAACTAACTCGAAATGACTCGAACTAATTTGAGACTGATCGAAACCAAGTAAAGCAACAAACAGGTAAATCCCTAATACGAAGTTAAAGTTTTACAAAATATATTATATTTTAAATTAGTTTAAATTTAAGTAAAAAAATTTATATCATTTGAGAATAATTAAATAAAAAAAAGTTAACAAAATGATATACAAACTATATAAAACAATTCCTTGTACAATTCTCCCATAATAAATAATATGAAATAAAAAATATATTATGTTTATCAGAAACCACTGAGTAGTCATTATTTTGTTTTGTTTTGTTTAAAAGAAGCTAACCTAAATATTTAAAAGAATTTTTTTTAGCGAACAACAAAATAATATAATGGGGTGGGGGCAAAGCGGACTTTAAGATGACCGGGTGTGGTCTATTGCTACTGCCTTAGCTGTAACCAAATATTTGGGCATTTAGGGTTTCCACTCCCCACAATGGGCGACGGTAAAGACGCCGGCGGCCGCGAACACCGCCACCGACACCACCGCGATCGTGACGAGGACCGCCTCCGCGCCGATAAGCCTAAGAAGTCCGATGACCGCCACCGCCACCGCCACCGCGATGACGACCCGGAGGATCATCGCCGCCAGTCGAGGGGCCATGATCGGGACGATGATTTCGACCGGGAGGGGTCTCACGGTGGCCGTGAGCGGCGGAGGAAGCCCGATGGGAGGAGGGGCTCGGTGGATCCGGAGTCGGCAGAGGAGAAGGAGCGGCGGTCGAGTAAGCGGAAAGGGAGCGAGGATCGACCTGACAGGAAGGGAGAGGAGAAGCGGGGTCGGTTCTCGGAGAGGGAGAGGGAGAGGGAGAGGGAGGAGCAGCACAAGTCGAGGGTTGAGCGGCAAAAGGTAAAGGGGAGTCGAAAGTCGCCGGTGAAGGAAGGACCGCCGCCTTTGGAAGCGGCGGCGGCTGCTTGGGATGGGAATGGAAGTGGTGAGGCCGATTTGAAGGAAGACGGCGGCGTAGGGTTCGGCGGTAGTGGAACCGTCGCTAATGTGAGTTTTCTTTATACGACTAAATGTTTTGCTAAATGTTATTTTTTATAGTCTTGTAAGAGGGTTTTCTCGACTTTCTACAAAATTTTGCATGCTATGGAATCTAGTTTGTCAATCTTATGTACTGGTTGAATGTGGCAACTCTGAAAATAAGATCGTTTTTTACATGATGAAGCACATCTTCATATCGGCGAGGAGTAGGATTTTATTTTTCTTTTTCGTGAAATTTATTCGATCTGTTAGTATGCCTTTTAACTTTACTGCATGTTGTTATTTGAGTTGAACATGTCACAATTATTGTTCATCCTTTTTTGTTTGTTCAAGTGATGCATTTTAAGTTGTAAGGATTGGTTTTTGTTTGCCATTTGGCAATCATTCCTCTTTACTTATGTCTAATACGAACTTGGCTTCTTCCATTGACATGTGGGTGCTTGCATATTTTCTGTTCTACTTGTTGCCGTCATGTTTCATTTATTTTGCTCCTGGCCATAGTGGGTATGTTTTATTTATGTGAGATATGCTAGAGCCGGTTTTCTATGACCTTCTCATATGCATGAATTGTTTTAGGGCTCTGCGATGGAAGCACTGAATAAGGTATCAAGTAAAGTGCCTGAAAATACTGATTTTGCGACCAATTATTCCCTTCCTACCAAGGTATCTTCAATTTCTAGCAACAATGAAAATAAGGGGGTTAGTGTTACCAGATCTCATGAGGTTCCTGGAAAATCCAGTATTACAGATGGGACATCTCCTTCTGCAGCTGCTGGCAAGAATGCAAATATGTCCCTTGATGCCCTAGCAAAAGCTAAAAAAGCTTTACAAATGCAGAAAGAATTAGCAGAAAAGATGAAGAAAATTCCTCTGGTAAGTCCTAGCATGGACCAGTTTGTTATTGGTGTTTACTTTTATTTTGAGGATACTTGCTGACCTATTATCTGTCCTTTTCAGTTAAACAAACCCTCAAGCTCTGGCTCAGATGGTAATGCACAGGTTAAGATTGAAAAACCTTCTTCAGTGCCTGCAGTTTCTAGTTCTGTACCTGGTGGAGCAGCTGCAACTGTCAAGCCAGTTGCTAATGATTTCAATCCTCTTGCAAATATACCTAATCTCGAAGCTGTGAAGCGTGCTCAGGCACTAGCTGCCAAGATGGGCTTCCGGCAGGATCCGGAATTTGGTCCTCTTATCAATTTGTTTCCAGGGCGTCCTGTCCCTGAATTGGCTACTCAACAGAAACCAGCCAAGGCCCCAGTTCTTCGTTTGGATGTGCTTGGCAGAGAAGTAGATGAACACGGAAATGTGATCAATGTGGCAAAACCTGCCAATCTGAGCACACTGAAGGTTTGCTAAGATAAAATTTTTTGTTATCAGTATTTTCCATTTTAATGAAGTTGAGTTGATTATTTTATTTGATAAACAGGTTAACATTAACAAGCAAAAGAAGGAAGCTTTTCATATTTTGAAGCCTGATTTGGACGCTGATGGTGAAAATCCTCATTTTGACCCTGGGATGGGCATCAATAAGACAAAACTTTTGAGGCCGAAACGAATGAGCTTTCAGTTTGTGGAGGAAGGAAAATGGTCAAAACAAGCTGACATTATGAGATTCAAGGTGTGATATGAGTTTACATTTGAAGTGAATTATGTTTTAAAATTGTTTGTTTTCATATTTAGTGATTCTTTTACAGAGTCAATTTGGGGAAGCACATGCTAAGGAACTAAAGACAAAGCAAGCACAGTTAGCAAGGGCCAAGACTGAACTTGCCGACATCAATCCAAACTTGATTGAGATTTCTGAAAGAGTTGTCACTAAAGAAAAGCCTAAAGATACAATTCCAGATGTTGAGTGGTGGTAAGTGGTGATTATATGATCTTTTATTAATCTATTTTCTAGACCATTTTGTTGATTTTTTTTATCCCCGCTCAAGTTTTGAGGTTTTACTTTGCATGGTGATTTTGATGGGAATAATCACTCATTGTTTAGGTGTGATTTAGAAGATACAGACTTGCTGTGGCTTTGTGTACTTTAGTTCAATTTGTCCATGATTCATTTTTATTTAGACTTTATACATATTTGGCACCCTCAGTGAAAGTCCATTCTGTTTCTGTATTTTTTTTCCGTCAAGTAATTATGTTCCAAATTGTCATGGTTATCAGATTGGCGTAGATTGGGGTTGAAATTTTCCCTCGCATCAGGCCTTTCATGTTGCTTTTTCTAGCTCGTTTTGCGTCATACTGGAAACTACTGGTGATTTTTGAAATATGAATAGCACATCACGTTGTTGGAGTATGGTTGCGTTTATTAACACTATTGATGAAGAACAGAAAAATGAAAACCAATAGGTTGTAGCCTGTCATGCTGTTTGGTATGCTGTTTTGTAAGGAAATTTTTTCAGGAACAATCATACATTTTAGTGTGCTGTTGTTTTCCCTTTGTTCCCACTTCCATCAAGATATTTTCAGAGAGAGGTCATCTTCTAATTCCCTGGTCTACACCTTATAAGTTTATCATGGTCATAATTTCTTGTGGTTGTCTTGTCTGATTTCATGTTATATTTTCGGTTTCTTTTACATCTGAAACATGCCAAAGAAGCCATGTAAGGTAAAGGTATTATCTCTATTTTGTCTTGCTAATACAAGCATACATGTTTATATAGGGATGCACCTCTTTTAACATCTGGAGCCTATCCCAACTCCAACGAGAATGTCACTGACGATATGTTAAAGATGGAGAAGATTACAATTTATGTGGAACATCCTCGTCCGATTGAGCCTCCAGCTGAACCTGCTCCTCCACCCCCACAACCTCTTAAACTTACCAAGAAGGAACAGAAGAAACTCAGAACACAGAGGCGTCTCGCGAAGGAAAAGGACAGGCAGGAGATGGTAAGGCAGGGATTAATAGAGCCTCCGAAGCCAAAGGTTAAAATGAGCAATCTTATGAAGGTACTTGGATCTGAAGCAACGCAAGATCCCACAAAACTTGAAATGGAAATTCGTGCTGCAGCTGCTGAGCGTGAACAAGCACATGTTGATAGAAATATTGCCCGCAAGCTAACTCCTGCAGAGAGGCGGGAGAAAAAGGAAAAGAAGCTATTTGATGACCCAAATGCGCTTGAAACTCTTGTTTCTGTCTATAAAATTAACAAGCTATCCCATCCACAAACTCGGTTTAAGGTGGATGTGAATGCACAAGAGAACAGGCTTACTGGATGCGCTGTGATGTCTGATGGGATGAGTGTTGTAGTTGTAGAAGGTGGTAGCAAATCCATAAAAAGGTATGGCAAGCTTATGCTTAAGCGGATCAATTGGGCTGCTGCAGCCAATACCGAGGAGGACAATGACGAAGGGAAGGATGAAAATGCGCCTGTTAACAAGTGTCTTTTGGTGTGGCAAGGCAGTGTCGCCAAGTCGAGCTTTAATAGGTTTTTTGTTCACCAGTGCAGAACTGAAGCAGCTGCAAAAAAGGTGTTTGCAGATGCTGGCGTTGGCCACTACTGGGACCTCGCAGTCAACTTCACTGAGGAGACATAAACAACTCATTAAGCCTTTCTGCCGGAAGAGAGAAATCATCTTGGCATCGGTTTCATTCTACTAACATTAGCCTGCTTGCCGGGCTGTCCCATTGTTGGTACCTTAATGTTTGTTTTCTCTATGGCGGCGATTCTTTTTTACCTGATCGAATTTTTTAAGGGAGAGGATCCTGGCAAGTAGCCGTGGGTTGATATTATGCTAGTAGTGGTCGGCGTCCTGGTTTTCGCATTACGGTCTAGTATCATTCTCATTATATGATTTTTTTTCTCTCATGTAGTCTTTGTTCTTCCGTCCCCAGATAAACGTTGTTAGCCTTCACCGTCCTCTGGTGAGTTCTAAGCCTACTTGATAAACATTGAAGTAGTGTTGGTGTTTCGTTTGTTTAAGAGGAAAAAGAAAAATTAGTATCTCTGAGAACTGCACTTATGCGCAGCCATGTTTGGCCACGCATTAGCGGTGCATTGGGTTGGGACGTTGGATTTCAATCCAACGGCCACCACCCCACCCCGTTTCTTACCTCACGTTTTCCCCTTTCCCCTTCTCCTCGTTAGTTTCCATCCCCTGCAATGGCTTCGAACCCTCCCCCCCGCGCCCCCGCCCCCTCCTCTTTTTGTCGCGCTCCCTATCGGCCCTACTGATAGTTGCTGTCGTTGCCCTCGCCTGCATTCGCCACCCCTCGGGCTTCATATGGTGCATGCCCCACCTATTTTTGGCCGCACTCATCAACTCCCCGCCCAACCCTGGCATTGTTCTCCACCTTCTCCGGTCTCGGTGTCTCACCGATGGGGACATTGCCGCCCTCATCACCTGCAAGCCCCTCCTTATCGCTGACGTCGGTGCCAACCTCTCCTCCAAACTCGACCTCCTGGAGGCCCTCGGGTTCACCCCGCAGGACGCCACCAACCTCCTTGCCATCACAAAGCTCTTGCATCTCAAGATCAACGGGGGTTTGAGGTTCCCCTCCTTATCGCTGACGTCGGTGCCAACCTCTCCTCCAAACTCGACCTCCTGGAGGCCCTCGGCTTCACCCCGCAGGACGCCACCAACCTCCTTGCCATCACAAAGCTCTTGCATCTCAAGATCAACGGGGGTTTGAGGTTCGCTCTTTTGTGTTCGTTGCTATCGATTTTACAGTTTTATTTCCTCTATTTTTTTTGTTTTGGGGGGGATTTTTTTCATCTTGTTTGCGGCGAGGGGCGATTTTGTGGGTGTTTCAGTGGGTGGGTTGGGGTAATGTTTGGATTTTGATCGATGTGGGTTGTTGTGTATCAGGGGTGGTTGTTGTTGTGGAGGAAGTGGTGATGGCAATAGTGGTAGCCATCATGATGGTGATGATCAGGAGGAAAAGGAATTTGGACCCTTAGTAAAATTTGAGGAAGTGATGAAGGAGGCACATGCTCAAGGAGTTAGCCTTCCATCTGACATGTTAGAAGCAGCAAAAAGCATAGGCATTCGCAAGGTTCTTTTGCTTAGGTACCTGGATTTGCAGGTAAAACTTCTATCTCCTCAACGATTTGTTAGTTTTGTAGTTTCATAATTGCTGCATTTCCATCTCTGAATATTAATTGTTGGCTGACTGTTTGATGAATGTTGTTTTGTAATTTTGTTTATTTGTAGGCTTCATTTGGGCCTTTGGGTATTGCAATCAGGGGCTGCTCCATGCTTCGTAATCGGATGCTTGCTGATCCTTCCTTCCTTTTTAAAATAGGGACGGAGGTTTGTTCAATATACCTGTTATTTGAGCTTCTACTTATTTTACATTGGAAAGGTGGTTGACGACTTTCTCACATGCTAATGAATTGTGAAATTTTTATCTCATATTTTTATTGACACTTGTTATGCTACATATGCCAAAGTCAAGAAGAGAGGGAAGGATTTTTGGTCAGAATTTGAGTTATATGTTGCTGATAAGAAAGAAGTTGATGGAAAGAAGCTAGGAACGACAAGGGTGCCATTCTGTATGTTGAGAGTCCAATCTGTTTTTTTCGAAAGGGAATTCCTTTCCTTCTCCGAGGGGTTTGGCATGCTCCACAATTTACTGTTGGAAGCATCTTCAAAGCGTTTATTCTTCTGCAATTGATGCCACTGATTTCATCATTTTAGTTGCATAAACCAAGAAGTGGGGTTCAACTACAATTTATTTTCTGTTGTATGTGCAGCTGTATTAACACCAAGGGCTCATTTACCAAATTTTGTTATGAACATGGCAGTATAAAGACTGCCATACAAGAATTTTTAAATTCTTTGTACGCCTTATGAAGGGAAAATGCAATTCACGAATTTCAGTATTATTTGATCAACATTGCAATATTTGCAGCACAGAATGCTTGACTGGCAGTTAATGCAGTCGTCAGAGTGTTTTCGTAATGCTTGATGTACTTTTGCAAATCACCATTTTTATTCTCCTAAGAAAGTTCCATATCCTTATTGAGGTGTGAGAACTTAAACAAGAATTTACATAATTGTGAATAAATGTACCCAATTGCATCTACTACAAAAATTGTCGAGCATCTTATCTCAACCCTTCTTGATGCCAACAAAAAAATTCACGGACAATATTATTTCGATAACAGGCGAAACAAATGTTATGTTTGAATCGTTTTTTCTATTCTAAAATGTTTTTGTTATGTTTGATATGTGCGACAAATATAGTTTGATATACAGGCAGGAAAAGGAAGTTCACTTTTGCTCATAACAAAATAGGGACTACAGACCAGAGATTAGAAATTGTAACTTCAACCTCCACCTCTGGTTCAATTGTAATGGAGGTAATCTTCTTCACCACTTCAGAGGAGCTCTAGAGGTCAATCACCCTCTTGTGAACACGCAGCTCAAACCGATCCCATGTGTTTGTTCCTATGTCATGACAAAACCTTCTCAGACAAAATTGAGAAATCCGACATGAAAAATCATTCTAGCAAATTTTGTTCTAAATAACAAAAAAATAGAGCCAATCATGTGAATTAGTAGGATAGATTGACATGCGGCTGATAGTCTTTTAGATCAATTAGAGCTCCTACGATGGTAAAATATACAGATTTATGTTTTCATCCTTCTACAAAAATTTACACCTAATAGTTCTACTTGAGTTAGATTTAGAAGTTTTTCATATTTTGATAATAATTTTTTTGTTCAACGTGCGTTTTTGCTTTTCGTATTTTGATAAGTACAAACGTTTAAGATATATTTTTATTAATTTTCAATTAAATAATTTCATCAATGTTACTTGGTCATCTGGTTGAATTGGGCGGTTGCAGCGCCGTTGCCGGAGGTGTCACATTATTTTTGTCCCTTTCTTTAAATTTATTTCCCCAACGCGTTTCCAATGTTCTCATTGCCACATTTTGACTTTGAGCCTCCTACCATATGCATATTATGAAAGATAATTATAAATTATAATAAGGGAAGGTGGGAAATGACTGAAATAACTATGAACTTGGATTGGATATAGAAACCAATTTTTCTGCTTATTAATCCATCAAACCATGTTATCCCTCGGGCTTATGAAAAATTATGGGTTTGATTTTTGCCAAGCTCTTAACGCCCTTCACCCCACCCTTCATATTTTGTGTTTTTATATTGAAAAGTAGTGATCGTATTTTAATTCTAACATATTGCTAGCTGAGTTGAGCTTGAGCCATATTGGCCGCATTACTGTATAAAAAAGCCTGTCATGCAATTAATGTCATTCTCATGTTCAGTTTTTAATATTTTTTCGCTTAATTATTTTTGGAATTCTGGGACATGCCACTGAAATTAAAACTGGTCGGTGGTGATGAGCTTCTGGAAACTCCTAAATGTAACTAGCTATTTCGCGGAAAGTGAAGAGTGACCGTAAGCCCAATTAATTAATGTTGCAACAAAATCGTAACCTGCATTATCGAGGAAACTTACTAGATGCCCCAAATGAGTCATGAATAACAAATTTATCGAACGTTGATTTAATGATGACATTCTAAGACATTTTTTTCTCAAAGCAATTTTTTAAGTCATTTTAGTAGAAGGTAAAGCTTGTCAACAAACGCGATCATGCTATGATGAGTGATGACATTGTTGCTAATGTATTTATAAATCAGCCATCAGTTTGTATCTCCGAAACCATATCAAGTTAAAGGCAGGCGACTGGATTATATATTTTTCTGCAACAATCTTACGTCAGACAGACGGCAAAAAGAGAAGAGAAAACAAAGGTCATACCTCACGTGAGTTTGATTGTACTCCAACCATTTCTCACCGACTATTATTGATTTCGGGGAATTATTACTCGGGCTTGCACTCGGTACAGCAAATCTCCTGTAACATCTCCTTGATTGCTATAAATCATTATATTTTAAATAATATAAAAGAGATAAAACTTCCTAAATTATGCTGATTTATACCAATTAAAAGGCTGTTACAGGAAATTTGTTATAACAAATGTTACCACAAATCTTTTCCCTGTACGGAGGGATACATTCATAGGCCACACAAACCCTTAATTTATCATCATCATTATAATTTGGAAGGGGTGGATGCCCTATTAGCTACTAATTGGCTAAGAAAAAAGCCGAAAAAAGCAACAAACAAGCAATCCAAAGGCAGAGATAAATGATACAACGGACTTGCGGCTGATAGCTTTTAACAGGGCAAATGAATGCAACAATTCCTCCTTACTGCAGCATCGTGAGAATCTCCAAGCAAACTATTGGTCTTAAAATTTTAGGAATGTGCCGTGTCAAACCGTCAATTTTGCGATGGGGTTGTAAGTTGTAACAAGTATAAACATGTACACGCGTGTATGGGCTGCGAGTTTGATCTAATATTTGATACAATAAATCTTTTCCCGGGTGGCCGGTTACTCTCCCGTTCATACTAATAAATAAATTTATTGCTAGACACGAGGTTTGAGAACTATTTATTTGGGCATCACGTGGCCTTGCCGTGGCCATATTACTACCTCTGCTAATAATTGCCATGGCCGGTAGATGTTGCCCGTCACGAATAAGTTGTAGCCCTATAATTTTTTTGTATATATAAAAAGAAATCTTACCCCGGCATGTAGTTTTATAAAATTGACGAAAAGAAAAGAAGTGATCATGCCGGGCGAATCTTAGAGAAACAGGTGAAGCCATTGTCATGAGCAGGAGAACTTAGAAAAAAACCGGGTCTTTATCAATTGTCAACCAAAACTAAGTATGCTCTTAATCTTCTTTTCATTTTGGAACTATTAACAATTTGGCAACGTGACTAACAAAAGATCAACATGATCCCACGCAATACAATTGTTTATAAAATTAAAAAGAGTACTATCAGATGTTATGCCATCGATTGGGTGCAATATTTTAAATAAAAGCTTTCGTATCTTTGGGCTATAACTTCCCAACATATTATATTCTTGAACTTATTAATTAAGATATATCTATCAATGCTTCATATTAATTGTATGTTATAGTAGCTTGCTTGACCTTATAAAATCGCAGGAATGGATTCATAGATAGTGGCCTGTGCATATTCTAATAAGAAATTTACAATTTGCAATTAGTTTAGAGGATAATTTTTAATGGCGCCTCCTAAATAAGCCTATTAATCCCAATGACAGCCAAGATAAGGGTCAAGGTGGGACGGACGTGTGTATTTTTTTTCCTGTTAAAACAAAAAATAGTGCTTAAACCAATCAAGTGAGCAGGTTAGATATCTGAGTTGAAGTTCTAGTTAGTATATGTTTTTGTGTGTCATGAAATATTTTCATAATAGTTGTTTCATGCTTTGATTATATATAATTCCTCCGGATGAAAAAAAATTTGTGCATGTGATCGGCAGCATTATATATCTAATTTTTTAAATTATAAGAGGGCATTTAGGGTGGTCACTGCTAAAAGCCAGACAAGCTAGACTGTACATAAGGTGGCTATATAACATATTATTGTACTCCATCACTAATTTCCATTTTGTGATCAACATGTTACGTGAACTTGAAATTCGTCCTGCAAAAGGTATTTGATGTGAGCAACTTCTATTTGCTTAAAATTACTCACTTGTAATCAATCAAAATAACTTATTAATAAGACATGTTATTAATTTTCAGACAAACAATTATAGAGATAATGAGTAATTCTTATTAATGAATGAAAAATCATGCACTTGATAGTATTAAAAGTCGTCTTCTTTTTTCTCAAATTTCTCAAGTCACGTTGCATTAGACAGCGATGTGATTAGAGGCAGAGTGATATTATGGCTAATTAAATTCTTGAAATGTTCAAAAAAGAAAAGAAGCAAAAATCTTGAAATGTCTTGTCATGTAGAATTTTTGAGGGGACATCTGTAGACAGATGCAGCGATTGAACTAAAGACCTTTGTTTTTTGAGAGGGGCAAAATCCTTTTTGATGACTCATCAGTGCCATGTCCCTGTAAACGATAACATGGTGCTTCTGTGCGAGTCCAAATTTAGAGGTTTCTTTATTAGGAAATAATTATTGGTAGTGGGCCATATCGTGACACATGTGTCAAATTCTAATTAAATATAATGTTTTATGGGTTTGGTTTTCTCAAGTGAATAATTAGTGAACCCATCATTTTTTTTTGTGAACCCAATACAATTTGTAAAAAATTGTGACAAATTACAACAATTCAAAAGACTCATGTTTGAGTATAAAGTGGTTGACATACGTACTCGCAAAGATAAATCACTAATAAAAATCTTCTACTACCTAACAAACAACAAAAGTCTAACTCCCTTTATAACTTCCGGTAAAAATCTTCTACTTCCTGCATCAAAATAATACACATGAGTTAGACATGGGTAATATATTACTAAGTTGGCTGTTAAAAAGAAAAAGTTAGCTAGGCCAAACATCACTCCGATAAGAAATAGTGGAATATCTCAGAAATAGCTAGATCAAAAAATGGTTACACCCAACATTGTACCAATTGAGAATAATTTTATACCTGAAAAATTAAGCAGGCCTTTCTTGTGGGATAACATGTTTGTGATGATTGACAAATGCTGACATATCCTATTTTCAATAGGAACAAGTAGAATCCTAATAAAGGATAATAAAAAAATAATGTGCATGACTTCTCACTTGATTAACATGGCCAGCATCTAACATGGGAACTTGTATTCGGTTGCGGTCCAACCTCTTCTCTACAACCGGTGTCTGGCTATGATCAATTAAAATAGAATCCTAATGAAGGGCGATAAAAAACCATGTAAAACACACAGGGTTACAAGTAGTAATGATACGTCACTGTACTCACGGATGAATTTTTGTCTTCCAAAATCCAAAACCAATATATGGGCTGGGTTGGATGGGTTCACTAATTATTCACTTGAGAAAACCAAACCCTAAGAGCATCATAGTTAAATAAGAATTGATACATGTGTCAGAATGATGACCCACGAGCAGGAAAGATTTCCTGGTAGTGCGACCACCAAATTTGGACTCCTTGGGTGCACTGTTTGACGGTGGGTCTCGCGCTATGGTGTCTTCCCTTAATTGCAAAGGCAACAGTGTCTGGCAGCTTGCCAATTCAGTGCAATCATTAAAAGCTAAGACGATGCCACGTTTCAAAAAAATAAAAATTCCTATATATGTATATATAATCTATTTATTTAATTATAAAACTTTTTTCGGAGCGCACGAACTATGGAATTTTGGATCAATTAAATTATATGTTTTTGTAATGAAAAATTATAAGGCCCAAAAGCTTTCAATTATCGTGCACCTAAAATAGCGTTTAAACGTGGCTTGCATAATTCGGTATGGATTAGGGATAGGTTTGGTCATTTGTGAATCTAATTCAAATCCAACACAATAATATCTGATCCGAAATAATTTCGAATTGGATTCATATTCAAACTTTTCAAATATATAATGTTTCTGGAAAATATTCGAATAATATATGGATTTGGAAGTGATTCAATTTGTATCCGATCCGAATAAGTAATATTTTATAAAATTATATTTAAAATAATAATAATTTATTATTATTATTATCTATTTTTTATTAAAATTTATATTATTTTCATTAGTTCGGGTCGGATTCCGATTAAATACGAATATGGTAAATAAACTGGATGTGAGGTTCGAGTTCAGGTGGTTTGGATTTTACGGATTTGGAATATATCTATATCTGTTCCTTATCCGACCTGAACCATTTCTAACATAGATTGAACTTAGGTACAACATTTTTTTCTGTGGCAAACTCGCATAAAGAATTAGAATCGATGTAGTACTAAATTTAATTATGCTCAAAATATTTAATTTAGTTTGTGATATATGATTGGATTGGGTAGAAATTGGATTTGGATTGGATTTAACTTGGTTATCGTAAAAGCAACTTGACATTTAAAAAAAAACTAGGATAGGTTTCGACAAGATAAAAAATACTAATATTAGGTTGAAGATCAGTGCATGAAGTCCAAATCATATTTTTCGTGCTCGTCAATTCAAAAATTGCTAATTAACCTCTCTTTAATTACAAAATTAGTGAAAAATATATTTATGTAATTTATAATGATATTGGTGGTTTAAAAAAAGGTGCTTAAACAATATTTGAATTCTTGGAAAAAAATTTCCTGCTTAACAAATCACACGTTTGGCCTCAAATACATATATACATTTTATCACATCCAAACTATATTCTTAACTCATTGTTATTCACCACTCATTAGCTAGTACTCATCAATCCGTTATACTTAAGACATTTCCTATATCAATTACATTTAATGAAACTATTGAATTAGAAGATGATTAAATGAAGAGGGTAACTCTGTCAAGATCACAAAAAAATATATCCATAAATAGTTAGATTTGTATGTCGTTGATATGGTTCTATCGGCTGTTATTGATTTTTGATTTTCCTAATTAGTAGATGTGTGACAGCTTGTCTTATAAAGAAAAAAGAAAAAAATCAAACGCAAGAGTTAAGACAGTCCCGTAAAAGTCTACTCTTAGAGAGGTGGCACCTTTCTCGCGCCACTTCACATTTATAACTAAGAGATTTAAGAGCTTATAGATGGATAATATGGAGATATTGTTAGTAGGGCAGTATTTCAATTAATTTGTTCACATGAGCTGTACATCGAAGTACCTGCACTTCAATAATTTACATGTCCTTTTGCTTAGAAGTGGAAACCCATAAATCTTAATTGGAACCAAATCTGGTCGGTGCCCATCAAAGCCTATGAACTCTTAACTTTAACTACTCGACCTAATTTGAGTTGCTTGGAAAAAAACTATTTTAGTGAAATAATAATTTGTCATTGGATCCCATTACTGTGACATTATCTGACCAAGCCTACAACAAGGACCCTCGTTGACCAAATAAGAACACCATTAATTATTCCAACAAATGACAATAATCTATAAGATATTAAATTGTTATAATCTATTTTACTACTTAACAAAATTTTATCCTTAAAATTAAAATTATCTGTAATATAATAATTTACACTCAACGTGATATCTTAACTAGTTTAGATATTCGAACCCTTGCCCTTGCCAATGGTAAAGGATCTAGTAACTTAGGCATTAGGGAGGCCTAGCCTAAAAATTTAGGCTTATAGACCTCGGCAAGCTCCTGTTTCATTCACTGGGTTTCTTTCCAAACATTTTTTTAAAAAGCTTCTTTTAGACTTTCTAAGTGGAGTAACTTGTTAAACCATTTATATTTTGCAATATGTAATTAATTAGGTGTCTATTTTTTCCTTTTCTTTTTTAATGTTTTTTTGTCGACCCTCAAAATATGTAAAATATAAGAAATTTATTTAATTATAATTTATAAAGAGTTATAATGTTCATTTTAGTTAATTGTTATGTAATTTTTTTAAAAAAATATCATTTTTTTGTGTTTTTTAGAAGAAATTTTGTGGAAATAAAATTCTCCTTTTTCTTAGTAGATGTGTTATAAATTGCTATCTCACCATAACATGTTCTAAGAATAAATATTTTTATTTATTATAAAATCAAAAATATTTTTGTCTTGAATTGCCATTTATAAATTTTATAAATTTTTAATTTTTTATATGCTAATCAAATGGAGCCTAAATTAAATTTGAATTTAAAGACTGTTGCAAATGCGATCTTTAATCTGTTACTGAAAATGATTAACGACTTTTGTGACTGCTATTGAGGTCGCAAGCCAGTCGCTTGCTTGATATCATTTCAAATCCGACAAAATATAGCTTGAAATTAGCACTGCCAGCAGACAAAAAAATGTTGTCGTAAAAGACCTTTTTTTATTAGTGAATTTCAAGTACACGAACTTAGCGAACAAAATCTCTAGTATATGTTGAATTGAATTAGTAAAAATCTTTGCATATATGTATTTCTCAATATGTCTCGGATCAATCTCGACGAAACCAGCTAGCTAATATGGAAACCACATACAAAAGAAATAGTCCTTTTAGTACTTTAGTCATGTTTACTTTGTTTACTCGTGAACAAGAAATTCCTTATGATCTTGATATTAGATTATGTATTTATAAGTCCAAAATGTAAATTAGCCAGTCTAAGTTATATCTTTAAAAATAATTAACTAAAATTAAAGATTTATAATCTATTCTAAATAATAAATTAGATTTTATCTAGTTATGTAAATATTAGATGCGAGACTAATTTTTAAGGGTTTTACAAATTACTTATTTTGGAAAATTATGTCATTAAAATTTTTAGGTCTAATCATTGTACATAACGCCAAACTAGTTTCGTATTAAATAATAGATTGAATTCTACACGAATTAATACTAATTGATGAACTTAATTATATGTTTAAATGTTATTAACATAGTTGAAGATTGTAAGCACCATCAGTACTTATAAATTGGATAACAACCCGGTCTAACATATAAACTAAAAAATCTTAAGTTATATTTCTAGAAATTGTTAACCAAAGCTAAAAATCTATAATTAATTATTAATAGTAAATTGAATTTTACCTTAATAGATAATAGATGTGGGATTAACTTTTGAAGGTCTTACAATATATTTTATTTGTACCTTGAAAAAATACATCTTTTTATAATACTTGATTTACACACTATTAATACAAATGTCAGCAAATATTCAAAAATAATAATAATAATCATAATCATAATCAGATGAGCCCATACTCACCATTGCTTACAATTAAAAGATTGATAAAGAGCCGCAATCAGTTGGAAAAGCTCAAAATGGTCTTTATCTATCAATATAATACTTTTTATAAAGAATGCTTTTGAAAAGTAAAGTACTTTCTAGAACGTATGTATTTTTTTTCTTTCTTCTTTTTGAAATGTTTTAATGGAAGAAATGGTTGGTCTATATTAGATCATGCCACTCACGAGTCCATATGTTTTGTTCCTAAGATGATAATATTTAGTATTTAATGTAAATAAAAAGTTGGTGCGATCATTTACAGACGATACATTGACATTTCAAATTTAGTTTACTTTGAAAATAAAGTTAGTTTCATACCTATGATTGCTTCCCCACGTGGACAGCGCATGCATTTATTTTATTTTACCCTGGAAAGTGAGACTTTTGAGATCGACTTTTCCATTATGTAACTCCGTAAATTGTTTGTTGTAATAAAAAACTATTCACTGCCTAATTGATGATCGCCAATTTTAATATATAACGAAATCGCAAAAACTTGACAAGAGAATGATGAACAATGTGTGACAGTGATACCATGTGAACAACGAGCGTGGCTGTAGACAAATGTTCGCATTGTTTTATGAAGTCTACAGATCGCATGGTCATGATAAAAAAATATGTAGGAACCTCGAGCCATGATCCGATTCTTGAAAATATTTCATTTTCCTTTATTTGTATCCTTGAAAAAGAAGTTACAATTTGCAAGCTTGGCTTTGTACTAATTAGGCCACTCGTCATTTGTTGTGCTACAATAATAATTATAATAATAAGTTCTACAATTCATGAAGAACGGGAAAAAATACGTATGTTCTAAAAAGTACTTTACTTTGCAAATGCATTCTTTATAAAAAGTATTATATTGATAGATAAAGACCATTTTGAGCGTTTCCACCTGGTCGCGGTTCTTTATCAAGTCTTCTGATTGCAAGCCAATGGTAGTATGGGCTCATCTGATTATGATTTTTTTTTTTAATATTTGCTGACATTCGTATTAATATATTGAAAATCAAGTATTATAAAAAGATGTATTTTTTCAAGGTACAAATAAAAAATATTGTAAGACCTTCAAAAGTTAATCCCACATTTATTATCTTAGGATAAAATTTGATTTATTATTAAAAGTGAACTATAAATTTTTTAGTTTTGGTTAATAACTTCTAAAAAGATGAGTTAGACTTTTTAGTTTATATGTTAGACCAGGTTGTTATCCAATTTATTAGTACTGACGGTGCTTACAATCTTCAGTTATATTAATAACATTTGAACATATAATTAAGTTTATCAATTTGTACTAATTCATATACAGTTCAGTCTACTATTTAATACGAAATTACATTGGCTTTTATACCATATATAATGATTGGACTTAGAAATTTCGATAACAAAATTTTCTAAAATAAGTAGTTTGAAAAACATTCTAAAAGTTAGTCTCATATCTAATACCTAATTAATGAGATAAAATCCAGTTAAGTATTTGGAAAGGACTATAAATTTTAACCTTTTATTAATTATTTTTAAAGATATCACGTGGATTTGCTAATTTATATTTTGGATTACATAATCTAATATGAAGATCATAAGGAATTTCTTGTTCACGAGTAAAAACAAGAGTTACCAAACTAATAAATATGACTGAAGTACTATAAGATTATTTTTTTAATCGGACGACCCAGATTAAAATTTAGGGCAAGAATGCCCTCTAACCAGAAATACTTATCTATGTATGTATATATGTATGTGTGTGTGCATATATATATATATATACACACACACACACATACACACACACTGGTAAAGTTTTCCTTTGCCCTACATAGAAAAGTTTTCTTGCCTCAAAGCTTGATTTAGATTATCCGATTACAAGGACGGCTCAGATCTATTTTTATTATTAAAAAAGAAGAAGGAAACTTTCCCATAGCATAGGCGGCTGCTGTGTGGCCGTGTTGGCCCAATTCAACTGTGGGCAACCATGTCTGGCCCCCTGTGGTGAACTGGTAGGGTAGGGGCAAGGCATGGAGGAGGAGGAGGGAGGCATTGCTGGTGAGGAGGGGGAGCCAACTGAGCTAAACTGCAGAGTTTTAGGTGGCAAGGGTGGTGGCAAAGGCGGTGACATGGGCGAGGGAGAGGATGATGCGGGATAAGAGGCTAAAGAGGAGGTGGCAGAGGAAGCTCTAGTGGGAGCGCCACAACCGGTGGTTGTAGATGGGGTGGCGCTGCCGCATGCCCCGCTCTTGGATGGTATTTGCCCAGGTTGAGGCGGTGAGGAAAGGGCCTAGGAGGGGGATGGGGAGTGGGTCGTTGTTACTGGTATTGACAGTGGCAGGGGGAGGATGACCTATAACTGGTACGGGGCAAAGGCAGCAGTGGCCATATCTGGCCTCCAGCACATAATGCCGTGCAGCCAGATTTGTGGCCGTGCAACCCCTTTTACTACACGGCTGAATTTGCCGTCGTCAGCCATGTTTGTTGGCCGCCAGGTCGTACGGCCAGCTTTGCTTACGGTTGGATTTGGTCCGTAAGTGGCCAAACATGACCGCTCAGCGGTCTGACGTCAAAAAAAAGTTTAGTTTTTATTTTTCAAGTTTTGGAATATATATATAGTATATAATAGAGCGTTTATAAGCCCATGACTATACCCACAGGCTCATAAATACGCTCGTCTCGGAGTTGCTTCGCTAAGAAAGGGGGTTATCGATCTCGTCTGCTTCTCTCCAATATACATGGATTTTCAGAGCTCAGATTTGTGGTGGCCGGAAACCGGTGACATCATGGCGGAGGCGGCGGTCCAGCCCATCTTCTCGCCGCTCCCCACTCACTATGCTGAGTTCCTGATGGGAGGTGCGGACGTGGAAAATTGGTGGGAGGGGAATGGATCTATTAATATTACGGATTCACAATTTGCAGAAGTGGAGAACAATTCTACGGGCGCCGGAGGAGGAGGAATGGTGAATGAGGAAGAGGGTCTGGTGGAGGAGGAGTCACCAATCATGGTGAAAATGCAGCTCAAGGCTGCAAGAACTTGCTCTCGGAAAGGAAAAGAAGAAAACGGCTTAACCAGCAGCTCATAGCCCTCAGATCACTTGTTCCCTACATGTCCAAGGTAAATAGTTTAACCTGATCAACAGTTGTTGAATAATATCCATTAATCCTAGTCAATTAAAAATGTTATTGTTTTGTGATCCGATTCAACATTATTGTTCATGGACTATGGGTTTTTTTACTTGTTTTATAAACACCTTCCTCGTTTTCTTATATTTTTTATTTCAGTTTTACTTTAGATAGTGTTACATGATAATAAGCACTCCGGAATATATGACTCCAACTCTTTCAATATTTATTCCCAATTTCCCATATTTAGTCGGTGAGGTTGTATGTGACAAACTTCCTATCCGTTCATGTTTATGTTGGGAAAAAAAATTCTTATGCGTTCTTTTAGTTGTGTTTTTTACAGCCAAAGCCATTTTTTAGCTGCTTTCTTTTTATATTTTTCTAGTTGTTGAAAACATGCCATTTTTTTTAGGTTGAAAACACGTTAATTGGAGTCTTTACTTAATTTTCCAACGTAGAGTCTTTATATATTGTCTTCAGCTTTGTATGGATTCAAGAAATACGCGTGTATGTCTCTTTCTAGTAGAAATCAGTGCACTACTAAAAATTTAGCATTTTGTCACCGGTAATTCTGTGATAAAATATTCTGAAAGCTGTGAAAAATACAAATTTGTCGCTGTCAATATCTCTATTTTCGTAATAAAAATTCAAATTAAATAACTAAGAAACAGCTTTATATAAGATAAGTAGCAAAATTTTGTTTCTTTATTAAAAAATAAAAAATAATAAAGAAAAGGGTGTAGGTGGTGTGGAATGATACGCTTCCATAGAACCATGGATGTGAAGAAGCAAACCAATGGCTCTTATTGAATGGGCCCAAATCATAAGGAACACATTTTGAGTAATAAGTTTAATAGAAAAGAGAAAACAACTTTCTGTTTATCTTTTTTCCCTTTTTAGCGTGTGGATATTTTTTCCAAAAGTATTTTAGAAAACAGCTTTTCTTATTGAATATTGATTATTATTTTGGTACTCTTAAATAAACGGTAGTAGCGATGTCTACTCACCTCACCTACTTCATTACTCCTCCTTAAGTATATATGTATTTAACTATTTACGATCGCACCCCTCATCTATTAGACCATTGACCATTTTCATCCACTTTTTTACACCAAATTAGCAATCGGATTTTATTATTACACCAATATTCCGATAGATCGCCATTCTGCCAGTCTTTTTAAATTGAAAAAAATACAAACTGATTATCTTCAGAACCTCTTTAGAAAATATCTGTGAAAGTACCCAGCCTGCAACCTATTTTATTAAAATAAAACTAGCGATCTGATCTGCGCTTGCAGTTCGATTCTAGAAAACGGACTTGTAAAAGATATACAATTTTCTTTCCATTGCTCCCCGTATAACCATATAAATAAATAAATAAATAAATATATATATATATATATATATATATATATGAATTTTAATCTCCGGTCACGAAATTGTGGTCTTCTAAAGTCTATAATATGATCCACGTAAAAAAAAGATTTAATCGACGGTTGGGAGACTGCCATGATCGAGTGTGAAATTAAAAGCGGCGGTCCGACTAATCGTGCGGTGGGGCCCTATCGATTCCCCACATGCTTGTTTTTTACCCAATTATGAGTATCGAGATGCCGCGATCGTGATGAACGGTCACGATCGTGCCACCGGCGCATCCGAGCAGTATTAAACACGGACGACCTCCTCCTCGCAAATGGCGCCGGAGAAATGGAGTTGGACCTGGAGGACCTCAGCTTCTGGATGCCGGACTCCGTTGTCGTCGGCGCCGGAGACCTGGCCGACCTCACCTCCTTCCCAGCACCTTCAGCGCCGATCTTCTCCCCGCTGCCGAGGGAGTATGGCTCCTTCTTGGAGGCTATGGAGCTCGACTTTTCGCTCGAGGAAGAAGAGTCGCCCCCGCCGCGGCCGGTGAATCCTGCTGCGACGGCGGAGGGAGGAGTCTCCGGCTGTGGCGAGGTGTGGCGCAGGAAGAGGAGAGCGGAGAAGAGGGCGTCGGTGGAGGATGAGCTGGAGGGTGATCCGAGCGTTAATGCCGGCTGCAAGAACCTGCTCTCAGAGAGGAACCGCCGGCGGCGGCTCAACCAGCAGCTTCTAGCTCTCCGATCACTCGTACCTTGCATCTCCAAGGTTCAAAACGATCTCTTCTATCTTTCATTCCGACCAACCTCGCCGGCAGGCGGCGGGTGATCATATAATTGAAATACCATCACTTCCGGTGCACGTCTAAGATCTTGCTATTTTTTTATATTAGTTTTTGTTTTAATAATTCGTCTATCAGCCATCTCCTTGAACGCTTCAATGTTTATAATTATTTCTTCAACTTGTACTATTCAGATTCCACCGGGTCTTTTATTACTTGGTTTCTGTTCATTATAATAAATATAATATATATATGTATGTATGCATGTATGTTGGGACACGTATAAGTGAGATTCTTGTTTAGGCTGATTGTTCGTGAAGAACATAAATGTGATATTCAAAAAGGCGGGAAAATGTATGTTAACAGATGGACAAGAGGTCGATTTTGATGGACGCGGCGGCGTATATACAGAATCTGCACAGGGAGATTGAGGAGGTGAAGAGGGAGATAGCAGAGCAGGAAGGCTGCCACGACCAATCCCCTGCGAGCTCCGAGTCCAACCTCACCTGCTCCCCTGAAATGAGCCCTCCGCCCCACGAGGAGGCCTCTTCCGACCACCATCATATATTCAAGGTAAGTAGAAGCCCTCAATCACATACTTAATTCGTTGTTTACAAGGGGTTTTGATTTTGTTTAAACCACATTCTCTGCATCTTGATTACTGTCACAGGGGTCAGTTAGCTAAACCCCGTAACAATTACCACTTGTAATGAACGATGCCGTCTATATATGAAGTAAATGGCTCCTACACCCCAGAGTCCAAGATCGACTTGTTACCAGTTGTAGTTGTATCTATAGGGCCACCAACCCACCCTTAATTTTGAGGTGTAAAAGAATGCCGAGACAGGAAATGGGCACTTTCCCAATAATAATTTTGTGTTTGGTTGATAACTAGTTTGGCATCTAAGAATAGTCTTTCGATATGTGGTGTCTGTGCCTGTATTTCCCCATTCCTGGTTCTACTGCAACTGATCAGTAGCGAAATGATTCTTTGTTAGACCGTGGCATGTGGGTGTGATTCCCCGGCCAACTTTTTAGCCAAATGTCTTATCTTCATCAATGAAAGCATCGTCCTCTGTCTTCCCCTGTAAAGCTCGTAGTAAGCACAGAGTCAATGGGGTGTAAATGCTTCCCTGTTTGCTCATCTGGAACAAAATTGGCTGTTGCGCATTTTGTAGATTGAGACAGATGAGATGGATGATCGAACGCTTTCGGTGAAGGTTGTATTTGGGAAAGCTCGCGGGGCTGCAGCGCAGGTTCAGCGTATGATAGAGTCCTTGGGGACGATTGTTACCAACACCTGGACCCATGAGATGGAGGGTCATCAAATGATCACTACTTCTTTCATCAGTGTAATCACCTTTCGCCATTTGTTAGTGGAATTGGAAGTTAAATATTGCTGTAAAAAGTTGTTCGGTTGGAATTGATGGTATCGTTGTTTTGCAGTTGAAGAAGCAGATGAATTTAACAGCTGAGATGCTCAAGGAGCAAATGAACAAGGCTGCCCTTGGAATGGGTTTTGAGATCGATTTGGATGACTGAATCGAACTCAGATGAGAGGAGCAGTCGTTAGCAAAACAAGTGCCGATCGAGATTTTCCCAAACTTTTCCATATATACCTTCCTGACTGCTTTTCCCTGAGCTTTATCTGCTAACAAGATCTTTAGTTTACTCTTTCTGTATTTTTTTTCTTTCAAAGGCGTGCTGTGCTCTGCTTGGCTTATTCAAAAGTTAAGACAGCCTTTCTTGGCCGTCTTGTCTGGGGTAAGGAATTAGGAGCTACCGATGAGAGAGTTACAGAATGCGGGATGCGTGATAATTTTACTGTTTGTAATGTAGCTTCAAATGATCTTGTAAAATAAATCATAAACTTTCAATTTTTGGCTAATTTTAAAAAGCGATCAGCCTCATTTAGCCTTTTGTTGGGGCGATTAAGGGGAAAAAACAAAAGTATATGCATAGAATTAACGAGGTTTAGAAATTGCCTGATCATCAAAATGGGACAGGACTTCTACTATCAAAACACCGGAGAAAGAAGCCCCTTCTTTGTATGTCAGAAAAATTTAAGCCATTACTTCTCGTCCGGCATGCTCGACTTAATGTTAAAAGAATATGATTAAGTAAATAGTTAAAATTATAATTTAGAGCACATATACGAAGCCCACTAATAATTTACATTGTTGTCAAATTCAGTAACGGCGAACGTGGTCGGTATGATTGTTATTGATTGTGATGATTATGATGTGTTTTTGGACTATACTTATACTGTCCATTTAGCTGCAGAGATATTCTCGTAGGATGCGGCTTCTTTTCCATACTTCACAATCATTAGATATATAATATGTTTGCACGTACACATTTTCATGGCCCGCAAATAAGAAAGGCCCACAGTACTATCGATAATTCCCGGGTACAAATATTGGAGGGAATAATTGTGAGGCATCTACTATAAAAATGCCTTTATTATTTTTTTCTTTTTCCAAAGGAAATACATTGGAACGCCAACGTGTTTTTCTTTTCTCCCAAGACAAATACCTTGGCGTTTTGCAATGTATTTTTCTTGGAAAAAGAAAAATACATTGAAAACGCCATTTTGACATATGCTGTTTATGTGCATTGATCATGGCTGGTCCTGGACAGAGCAGGACCGCAAATTCTTGCTCCTGTCAATTTAGCCTCTACTTGGGATGATCGGAGCAACTAGGCCATGACAGCTAATCGGGCTCCAAGTGAAGTTTCATTAAATTCTTTTAATTTTCATCTCCAATAGGATTATATATAATTAAAATTTAATCTGAGTAAAACAATATTATAATAATATAGTCAGAATTCTGCATCGTAGACGATTCTCACTAATGACTTTGTGAGGATAGCATCAGCGTATTTTTAAGGCAACCAAATATTGGTAAATAATTACTTCAAATTATAGTGAGTATTTGTGAGCAATTGATTTAAAAGTTTTATTAAATAATAAGTCAAGTATTTAATTTTTTCTGAATTATTATTATTTAGATTTCGGAGTCTAAATTAGTTTTCAAAATGACCATAACCTATTATATTACATTATTATATTTCAATTAAGTTTCCAAATAGTTTTGATAGTTTTATTATATAGTTGACAATTTAAATTTACTTGTAAAACAAAAACGTATGTTCCTTTTAACCACCGCCTGTCTTATGATTATTATACAATTTACCTTTTCTTTTATATTAGAATTATAAGTAAGTAAATTAGTTTTTATGCTAAAGATTTTTAATCAGAATTCACCACACATCTTTCAACTAATTTAGAGTATTGCATTTCATTTCTTATTCAAAATTTAAAATTAAATTAAATTAAATTTAAACATTAGTCTTTTATTATTATAATAGAAAATCTAAATCGTCCAAAACTAAGTCACATTTTGAGTTTAACCGTTTTTAGGTAAATATAAAATCTAAATCGACAATTGATTAATATTGACTGATCTTTTTGTTTTCACTCTCTAATTTGGGGGATTTTCTTTTTTGTGATTAATTTTAAGCCCACACTGAAATCAAATTTATGTGGGCCCATACTTTTCTAATAGATATTAAACAAAAAATATATGTGGGAGTTTGGTCCTTATTCCAATTCCTAAGAAAATTATGTCCTCTTTAATATTCATAAAAACAATTCCCCTTACGGCTGTAAACAAAGTTTTTTTATTAACTAGTTACGTAAACTGAAGACTCCATTAATCAAAAAAATATTAATGATATTTAATTAATTTTGCTACATACATATGATTGGTGGTTAATTCAAAATAGTCTTTTAATCATTATTAGAGGATTCTTCGTGGGTAAATTATACCCAAGTTAAAATTATTTTTTTATATATAAAATCTCTAATTAATTTAAAAATAACAATAAAAACAAGCTCGTTAAATATAAACATCAATAAACGTCCAAATCAACTTTATTTTTTTAATAAAAAATGATTAAAAAGAATTTTCAAATATCGCATATGCGGGTGTTATAATCTAAATCAATGGTGGACTATGCAAGTAATAAAGAGCCGTTGGGACTAGTTTTAAGCCGGAATTTTAACCCACCTAATACACCATGATGAATGATTAAGTAATACATAAAATATTATGAAAAAAAGGAAGAAAGTAATTGCTACTACAACTCGGGTTCGCTTGAACCCCACCGTTAATAGTCAAATGCAACGCGATCAGAAGAAGAAAAGCCAGCGTAGGACCTCCCGTAACTTCATTCCCCACAGTTAATCAATAGCTGTCGGAGCCGGAAGAACCGAAAACAGCCCCTTTTTACTCCAACAAAATCCCACGGTGAAAAAATAAATATTGACGATCGTTTTTTTTGTTTGTTGCTTGGAAGAGCATTGATTGCTGGTTTGGGGGTTTGGTTTTCTCGATTCTTGCTGGTAATGGGGGAGGAAGAAAGTGCCTCTTCCCCCAACGTTGCCGCTTCTTTGTACAATTCGGCTACCCCTGCTCCGGCGGAGACGGTCGCTGCCGCCGATCGTCCGGGATGGTTCAATCCCTGCAGGTTGTACTCTTTTTTTTTTAATGTTATTTTTTTGAGCTCCAGATTTGCTTGTGTTGTTTCGAATTAGATGTGCTTTGTCGTGCTGCGGTATCGTGATGTATGTCGCTGATTTGTTTACAATTTCAGTTTTTGAAGTTGTATTTTAGTGGTAGTCATATCCTTAATTACTTTTTATTTTTTATTTATTTTGCAGGTTGCTTATAATCTTTTGTGTGATTCACGTATTGAACTACATTGATCGAGGCGCCATAGCCAGCAATGGTGTCAATGGCAGTCGTAGAACATGCAGTGGCTCTGGAGTTTGCACTTCTGGAAGTGGGATCCAGTAAGACTGGTTTGGCTATTAATTCACGTGATTTTAATTGTATTTACCTTTTGATATATTTGGTGGTATAGGTATTCGGTTTATAAGCGTGTTCTATTTTGGAGAGGTATTGTGCTTGCATGATGTGCGATTAATTGGTGAAGTAATGCTCACAATTTATTGAATCTGTTGAAAGAGAAACCTTTTGAGATATTTTGATTTATTTGGCAGTACTTGATGTATGCATATAATATGATAAAAAGACGGATGGCGTGCTTACAATGAGTTTTTATTTGATGAGCAGGTTCAATTTCTTGTTAGGTTTGGTTTTTTGACTTCAGATCTTGCCATGATTCATTCTTGCTTGACGTTGTTATGCAGGGGAGATTTTAAATTGGATTACTTTCAAGACGGTGTTCTGTCTTCTGCATTTATGGTGGGGCTTCTCGTGGCTTCACCTATATTTGCTTCAATGGCAAAAACGTAATGTGCATTCTGTTAATTGTCAGCGTTGTCTTACCTCTTAGATTGTCATGTTAAACGTTGGAGATTTCATGCAGGCATAATCCATTTAGGCTCATTGCAGTTGGAATGTCTGTTTGGACTATTGCAGTAGCTGGTTGTGGCTTTTCGTTTGATTTTTGGTCAATTACTGTCTGCCGCATGTGAGGCTTCCATATGTTATATTTGTTGTCCTTGGAAACTAGTTGCCAGTTTTTCTATGCCTTATCCTCTCTTTATGTTTGAAACATGCTAAATTTTCTCCCTAGGCTAGTTGGTGTTGGAGAGGCTTCCTTTATTAGTCTTGCGGCTCCATATATTGATGACAATGCCCCAGATGCACAGGTTTTGTTTAAATTATTAAATGTATCACTTCACACTTATAACTAGTAAAACTATGCTTTAACATGAATCATTTTGGGTAATTTTGGATTTATAGTTGTACTGACAAAGTGGTTATTTAATTGTGTGAGACTAGAGAACGGCTTGGCTTGCAATATTTTGCATGTGTATACCAGCTGGAATTGCCTTCGGTTATGTTTATGGGGGAGTGGTACGTCTTGATGACATCGCATACTATGTTGAATTGAAACCTCATCTTTTGCTTTTCCTGCAGTTGCTTATATTTGTTATTTTGTGTTTCAAGGTCATAGCATTTTTTTTTGCTGTTTTTGTTTGTTTATTATCAGGTTGGAACTCATCTTGGTTGGCGATATGCATTTTGGGGTGAGGCCATTTTGATGCTTCCACTTGTTGTTTTTGGATTTGTTGTAAAACCCTTGCAATTGAAAGGTTGGTTGTTGTCAGCCCATTTTCATTCTTTTATCATTACATTTTTAGGTTCAAATAGATTTATATGTGAAGCTTATCCTTATTTATCATAATAGGATTTGCTTCTTCAAGACCAAAAGTGGGTGAAACTGCAGAGCAAATTCCGGTGGAAGGTGCTTAAATGATACTTCTTCATTAAGTCCTTATTATACTCATACTGATCATGTATGATATCTTTATATTTACATGAATATATGCAAGACACTGCATGGGTTTGTATTCCAACTTCATTGTGTTTGTTAAGTAACATTTTTTTTCCAGGTGTGAAGACCTCCGAAATGATAGACCATGCAGCTATTGAAAATCAACTGCCCAATAGGAGTGTTTCACGGTGTGATTTAGTTATTTCCTTTGAAAACTTTGGTCTTTCCCTAATTAATGGCCAGATAAAAAGTGGTTATGTACAACTGTATCTTTGTTACACAGACACACATGTTTAAAAACTTTATTGAGTAAGTTTTAGTTCTTATTTTCCCGAGTTTGGAATCTATTTTGTGTTCCTAATTATGCAGACCAAACGTTGCAAATAAGTTTTGGATTCAAATATCAAGGTTCTCCATAGACATGAAAGCTCTTTTACTTGAGAGGGTCTTTGTAGTTAATGTTTTGGGTATGTACCATTTCTTCTCAAGAATGTAGTTCTTGAAGAAATAATTCGATTATCCCGTTTTTCAAATATATTTCTGCATATCTGTAAAGCAATGGCTTCTTTCATATTTTTCTTTCGTGTTGTAGCAAACAAATTATTCCTTTTATAATTGTTGGTATCATTGAACAATTGTTGTTTGAAATTTTCTTGCAAAAATAATAATGTAATTATGAACCATTTCAACTTTGTCTTTCTCATTTTTACAAAAAAGAATTTTTTTTTCCAATTTGCACCTAATTTAACATATAGAATTTGTTAATTTTTTCAGGTTACATAGCATACAACTTTGTTATTGGAGCTTTTTCTTCTTTTGTTTTATTTGTATTTTTCAATTTGCACCTATTTTGACACATAGAATGATGACGGACAATATTCTATTTTTAGTTGTTTCCCAATTATATTACAAGTGTCTAGTTTAAGAGTTTCTAGTTGCGTTAGAATTTGTTTCCTATTCCAAATTGATTTCTCATTACGAAGTTTTTTATTTTAGTTGGATTCTTATTTAGTTCTTTCCTATTAGAGGATTAAGACTTGTTTTCCTAGTTTAAGTCTTGTTTTCCTAGTTTAAGTGCAAGCCTTATTTTTAGTTTGTCCTAGAACTAGAAATGGTCTTTTCTCTTCTATAAATATGTGAAACATTGTAGACTTTTGCCATCATTGATTAATTTAGAAGAAATAAAGTTTATATTTTAGTTCCATAGTTTGTTTAGTCTTGGTTATTTGTCATAGAAGTTGAAGTAAACAATTGGAGAAGGTATAGATTTGTACCATATTTTCATATTTCTCTATTTATCTCTAGGATTGCATCATAGAATTTGCTAATCTCTAGAATTTGTAAATCTCTTCAGGTTACATAGCGTACAAATTTGTTATTGGAGCTTATTCTTTTTTTTTTACATACCTCCCCCCCCCCCCAATTTGCTCCTAGTTTGAATTTTGACATATAGAATTTGTTAATCTTTTCAGGTTACATAGCATACAACTTTGTTATTGGAGCTTATTCTTATTGGGGGCCCAAGGCTGGTTACAGCATCTACCACATGGTAGTCTTTTGTTTACCAGTCACTCTTTCCTTTTTAATGTGTTTTTTTAACAAAGAATGTGCCATGGTCCTGCTTGCATATTTTTTAATTTCTAGTTCCTATAATGTTAAGTACTGAGAGTTTTACAACTGAGTGCATATTTTATCTGCTTGAAAAAATGTTCTTTTCCTGTTGTGCTTTCTTTCCTTCCCCCTCCCCTCCCCTCCCTATTTCTGATTAATGAGCTTTTGCCAGAATAATGCTGATATTATATTTGGAGGTGTTACTATCATATGTGGAATTGTTGGAACATTGGCGGGAGGATATATACTGGATCGCATTGATTCTACTATATCAAACGCATTTAAGGTAAATGAAACAGATGCAAACTCATGACTAATAAGTATGCACTTGGACTTGTTGTTTGTTAAATTATTTTTCATAATATCATATTGTGTGCAGTTTACTCAAGGTGTCAAGTTTCATGTTTTAGTTATATGGCCTCTATGCATGTATTTTGAAAGTTTAAACTCCTGATTTGTGTCATTTTTCCCTGGCAGCAGCACAGATACAGTTTATAGGGGCTAGCAGATTTTTGAATGAGCAATGCATGAATACGTTTTATTTATGTGAAAATATTTTTTTGATTCTCAAATGATTTTATGGCTATCTATAAAATGACTCCTTTGTGCTGATATCTTTTAATGAATGTTTGTAGCTTCTATCTGGTGCTACTTTCCTTGGTGCAATATTCTGCTTTGGTGCATTTTGTTCAAAGAATTTATACATCTTTTTGGCCCTTTTCGCTATTGGTGAGCTGTGCATATTTGCAACACAGGTAATCTTGAAAAATATGGCTTAAAACTAATAGGTATGTCTAATGGCTTTCCATGCTTGGGCCTTGATGTGCATCTATATTTGAACATAATGATAATTTGTGATAATTTAAATTTTTTTCCCTGGAGTCCACTTTATTCTTCATGTGGTAGAACCTTTGCATATGATTTCACATGGGTCCTAGACCATGTACTCCCTCTCTGAAAAAAACTATGGAAATATGGCTTCAATCTAACCTTGTAATTGATTATTTTCTATGCATGATTATAGATGTCAAATGGGCCGGGCCCCCGTGGGCCAGCCTGGCCTGCGCCTAGGATGGGTTGGGCTCAGGGTGGTGATCTATCGGGCCAGTCCAGCCTGGCCTCGCCCAACCCAATACAAACTAGAGAAAAGCTGGGCCCAAAGGCTCACAGTTCTACTTTAGTTGGTAAGAGCTTGCCCAATAGGCCTCTTGGGCTAGCTCTTATTTTAAATTTATTAGATAGCCCAATATTATACAGTGTTGGGCTCTCTAATTGAGAGCCAACTTATGAATTTGGGCTGGGCCATGCCTGGCCTGACCCAAGTGGCACGTTCCGGCCCGGCCCAGCTCGAAACTAAGCAGGCCTTAGGGACGGGCATAGAGCTAGTGGGCTGGGTAAATTGATTGGGCCTTGACCAGGCCAGCCTGGCCCACTTGACATCCCTATCAGCATGATGTGCATTTAAACTATAAAGTGTGCAACAATATGATGATGATTACCTGATCATCTTGAAGTTCTTGTTACCTTAGAAATTTTTCCATTTATGCACATGAGATCTTAGCCATATCACATCAATCTTCATCTTGCCTCAACTTCCATTAATTGGAATCAGGTAGGGATGGGTTTAGGTCAGATATGAATCGATATGGCTATATTCAAATCCGACCCAAATCCAAACCCGAATCCGAAGATGATATCCATTTTTTACTATATTCGTATCCGACCTGAATCCACATAACTCATGTCTGACCCAATTGACTAAAATAATATAAATAATATAAATTTTAACATAAAAATAGTTAATTTTTTTATTTTAAATATTTTTGTTATAATAGGTAGAAAACGGAAAGGTGAGTGGAAATCAGTAATAAAATGAGTAGATGATGAGATCAAGGAAGAAAGAAGAAGAGAGAATTTAGAGAGAATAGAGTTTTGGCAAATCAAAGTGATTAACCCTCTCCACGCTGTTTATAAGCATAGCCAATACATGAAGTCACTTACATTCAAAAATTTAAAAGACTAACAAACTCCTAGAAATAAGCAACTAATCGTATCTAGAGGATTACATACTTGATGACTAATTCAAACCATAACAAAATCGTCGCTTTTATTATTTCTAATACTCCTCATTCTTTGGGTATGGAGAAGGGACAAAGCTTGGAAATCAATTCTCTATGTTTTTCAACTGATAAGCCCTTGGTAAACACATCAGCAATCTGAAACTGTGTTCGACAATGTTGCAATTCAATTTCCATATATAGGATTTTGTTTCTGACATAATGACAATCTATCTCCAAATGCTTAGCTCTCTCATGGAAGACTGGATTTGAAGCATATGGATAGTTGCCCGGTTATCACACATCAACTTCATAGGTTTGTTTATAGGAAACTCCAATTCTTGTAGCAGCAACTTAATCCAAGTCATTTCAGCTGCAGCCTTAGCCATAGCTCTGTAGTCAGATTCAGCACTTGACTTGGAAACCACAGATTACTTTTACTGTTCTATGTTACTAGGTTACCACCAACAAACATGCCAAATCCATTGTAGACTTGCGATCAAAGGGAGAGCCTGCCCAATCTGCATCATAAGATCAAAGACAGTGAGATCCTTTTTAGAGCTATACAATAGCCCCTTATTAGGTTCTAAATGAGGTTTCCTAGGTGTTTGCATAAACTGACTTACTAGACTGATTGCAAATGATATGTCATGCCTAGTCACATTCAAGTAAATGAGTTTTCCCACCAGTTTCCTGTATATACTAGGATCAGTTAACTCCTCGTCAGTGATGGGTTCCAGTTAATTGGTATATCCAGTGGAGTAGCTCTAAATTGAGAGTCCAAACAACCTGTCTCTTTGAGAAGATCCATAACATACTTGTGTTGTGAAAGATAAATACCATGTTTGGATACTGCAACTTCAATTCCTAGAAAATGCCTCAATTGCCCCAGATCTTTCGTGTAAAGTTGCTTCTGTAAATAGGTTTTCACCTTGCCAATCTGGCCTAAGCCATTTCCTGAAACAATGATATCGTCCACATAGACAATAATGATCACAATACCACTTGAGGACTGTAAAGAGAACACAGAGAAATCAGCATTAGTTCTCTTGAAACCATATTTATGTAGTGCAGAGCTAAATCTCTCAAACCAGGCCCTTGGAGATTGCCTTAATCCATATATGGCTTTCTTAAAACAACAGACTTTATGTTCCTACACCTGAGCAACAAAACCAGGAGGTTGCTCCATGTAGACTTCTTCATTCAAGTCTCCACGAAGAAAGACATTCTTGATATCTAACTTAAACAAAGGCCAATCAAGATTAACAGCCAATGATAATAGAATTCTAACTAAATTCAACTTAGCCACGGGTGGAAAGGTGTCTGTGTAGTCAGCTCCCGGGGTCTGGGTGTAACCTTGTGTAACTAAACGTGCCTTGTAACTTTCAAGACTTCTATCAGGGTTATACTTGATAGTATATACCCATCTGCAACCAACAGCGCTCTTCCTAGGAGGTAAATCTTCCATGTATTATTCACTGCCTTTGCATCAACCTCCTCCACCATGGCTTGATTTCATTCAGAGCTTTGTAATGCCTCCTGCACACTGGTTGGAATTGACTGAACTGACAAGGCTTTATAAAAGTTAATGAGAGATGAAGAGACACTAGCAACACCAGAGTTCATGACTTGCGAAGATGATGGCTGTGGTACTGAAATGGAAGTGCCTTTGCCTTTTTAAGTATAATAGACAATTGGTGGATCAGAGAACTGTGAAGTCTGAGATTTGGAAGACTCAGTAAGCATTGGTAATAGGACCTCTTGAGATAGCTTAGGATCAGTGGCATTTTGAGACACAAGAGGATAAAATGGGACTGATTCAAAGGTAACATCGGCACTCACGTACCTTTTCCTAAGGCTGGGATTGTAGCATTTATATCCTTTTTGACACCTTGAGTAGCCTAAGAAGATACACTTAACTGTGTAGGTGATAGTTTATTAAGTTTATTATCAAAACATGAACAAAGCACACATTTCCAAAAACCTTCGGACTTAGAGAGAGAAAGGGTTCTTATTAGGAAACAAAACTGAAAAGGGAGATTTATTGTTTAAAACTGCAGAAAGCATTCTATTTATTAAATGACAAGCTTTGAGGACTGCATCAAGTCAATAGAAATGAGTGACATGCATGTTTAAAAGTAAAGCCCTAGTTACTTCAAGAATATGTCTATGTTTCCTCTCAGCAATACCATTTTACTGAGGGGAATAGGCACATGATGTTTCATGAAAAATTACCCTCGGACTGACAATATTCTTGAAATAACTTAGACTTATATTCAATACCATTATCAGATCGAAAACTTTAAGGACAACACTATGTTGGTTTTTAATCTCATTGTGAAACTGTGTAAAACAGTGAAAGACTTCTGTACAATCCTTAATGAGATAAAGCTAACACATCCTAGAGTAATCATCAATAAATGTGAAGGATTGGGTACCGTGAATGGTCCCCAAACATCAGAATGAACCAACTCAAAGGGTTGTGTAGATTTTAAACCATTTTGAGGAGGAAAAACAACTCGTTTATATTTTGAAAACTGACACACATCACAGTTAAATGAAGAGGAAATAGACAAAGATGGAAACAACAGTTTTAAAATAGGAAGAGGAGCATGACCTAGATGACAATGCCACTGATAAGCTATTTGTTGAGATTTTAAAACCATTGCTTTGTAGGAAGGCTTCATCATATCCATGAAGTAAAGGCCTTCCTTAGTACCGCAAGCTATTTTCTTCTTGGTCACAAGTTCCTGTTGTAATACACACACAGAAGAATCAAAAAGATTGAACAGTGATCGGTAAGTTTATTGACAGATATATGCTAGTTGGAAAGGAGGGTACATCCTCTAGGACAAGAGAAGGTAGCAGCTGAATATGTCCCTTACCAGTTGCTGAGGATTGTCGGCCATCAGCAACTTGTATAGGAACAGGATGTTGAAACCATTGAAATGTGGAGAAAATAGACAAATTACCTGTCATATGATCAGTGGCTCCAGAATCAACAAGCTAGGACTCAGGTTTTTGTGAAGGGATGTGGAAATACTCACAGAAGCAAGTGATGCAGATGGCATCACCAAAATCTGAATCTGAATGAGCCATACGGAGGAGATTTTCATAATCATCTCATGAAAGAGAGACAATAATGGAGGTAGCTGTGGTTGTAGATGGTGCGTTGGTTGCAGAAATGTTTGTAGTAGAAGCATTGGAAGTAGATAGCTGTTTAGCCCACTCAGACTTTCCATATTTCTTCCAGCATTTATCAGCAGTGTGGTCTGCATTGTTGCAAATATCACAGAGCCTTTCTTCCTTCTGTGCTTTGGAAACAGGTTTCCTCCTTTTGCAGCAAAAATTGGAGCTTCCCCTTTACCTTTATAGGTCTGTGAGGAAGATTTGAAGGAGGCTAGAAGGGCATTAGTATCAGGAGCATCCATGGCAGGGACCTCATCATCTGGAAGTCTTGATAACCGAGAGAAAGCAACACTTAGGGATGGCAGATTTGAACGAGTGAGTGGCTGACTATGGGCTGAAGCATACTTGGAATCAAGTCCAGTAAGAAATGATATCAACTTCAACTGCTCTTGTTGTTTCTTCCACACTGCAAGATCAGGAGAAAAAGGATGGTAGACATGCAATTCATCCCACCTTGCTTTAATGTTGCTGTAGTACTCATTAATTGACTGGCCATCTTGGTTAGACAGGAAAATCTCTTCACAGAGATTGTAGATCCTATTCACATTCTTATCAGAGGCATGAGACTCATGCAGAGAATCCCAGATTGATTTGGCTGTGGACATTAGCATATAATTGTTTGCAATGTTGGGCTCCAAAGAGTTCCCTAGCCAACTCCTAACCTGAGCATCCTCCTTGAACCACATAGCAGTAGGATAGGGAGGAGCAGCCTCGTCAATATAAGAGCATCTGTCCCTGCCAAGAAGAAAGTTACGAACAGCAGCAGACGACTGTAGAAAATTCTTCTTTCTATGTAGCTTGACAATGGTTATAGATGATCCATTGAACAAGTATTGAATGGAATTAACAAGGGGATGCGAGACAGCAGATGAAAATGCTGTTGCTCTGGTCTCAACCACAATGATGGCAGCAAAGGCAATATAAGCCTAACAGGACAGATTGGCAACGACAATGAAAGGCAGGTTAATAAGCAAGTAAGGTATAATAAGGGCCAGAAGAAGCAGAAAACATGCCGCCGTAAAAAAAAAAATCAAACTGGCTATGATGCCCTGTTAGGATAGGCAGGAAACTGAAAGGTGAGTGGAAATCAGTAATAGAATAAGTAGATGACGAGATCAAGGAAGAAAGAAGAAGAGAGAAAGTTTGGAGAGAATAGAGTTTTGGTTAATTAAAGTGATTAACCTTCTCCATGTTATTTTAAGCATAGCCAATTCATGAAGTCACTTACATTCAAAAAATTTAAAAGACTAACAAACTCCCAGAAATAAGCAACTAATCTTATCTAAATGATTATATACAAATGACTAATTCAAGCCATAACAAGGTCGTAGCTTTTATTATTTCTAACAATTTTAAAATATAATTTTATAAAATATCCCCTGTTTGGATTGGATATGGGTCAGATCACCCTAAATCTATATCCGATCCAAATATTTTTGGATATGTTATGTATCCGAAATGTCCGAACCCAAACCTAAATCCGATCCGAAACTGTTTTGGATCAAATATAAACGGGTTGGGTTCAAATTGAATTCGCGTAAATAGGATATCTGTACCCATCCCTAGAATCAGGTTTGTGTTACCAAAATTTTCTTATAAGAGTGGGTTTCATGCTTTGGAGTTAAGGTTATTTACTTAAGATTGCTATGCGGTAAAGAAAGTTCTCTTGCAAGTACTTGCTGCGAAGCATTATAGTGCTAAAGTCTGACACTGAGATGAAATTACCAAAGAAAATAAGAAAGTGTTTGGTGTTTTATTCTGCTGAAAGCTAAAAATAAATTGCAAATTCCTGTTGTAAAGCTTACGTCTGTCTGTTGCCAGGGTCCTGTGAACTATGTGTCTTTGCATTGTGTCAAACCAAGTCTAAGGGCATTATCAATGGCAATGTCTACTGTTTCAATTCACATCTTTGGTGATGTGCCATCGTCTCCTTTAGTTGGAGTTCTGCAGGTATCTCCCTGTCTTCACGACTCACAATCTGTATTTCGTGCTCTCTCTTTATAATGTGTGAGATATGATGCCTTCATTTATTTATTGAGCACTGTGATGCTTGTGAATTTGTAGGATCACATTAATAACTGGAGGAAAACTGCCCTGATTCTCACGTCAATTTTTTTCCTGGCTTCTGTGATATGGTTTGCAGGTAAAATTTTCAATGTATAGAGGCTGCTAAAATACTTATTTATCATTTCTCATATTGGAATAAGAATGCGCTGATTGTAATGTTCCAGCGAACCTTGTCTCTATAATTTATGGAAAATTTTATTTGTTCCATTATTTGAGCTTAAAATTTTTTCCCAAGCATCCGAGCTTAAATTTGATGTTGCACTTCACGCCACTTCTTTGTTTTTTATTAGGGATCTTCCTTCACAGTGTTGATCGGTTCAATGAGGAAGCCGAGCATGGTGTTGTCCCTGTTGAAAGATCAAATACGGGGCCTTCGCTTGACGAGCAAAGGATTGATGGAACTGAGTCCGTCTAAAAGCTGTAAATTCTTTTCCCTTTTGGTTTCGGTTCAATCTCATTTTTATTCTGTTCCCTGCTAGATATCCTCCCTGTTATTTATGTAATTAATCTTGTTTAACTGACCTTCTTGTTCCGGTAATGTTTCTGTTTACGTTTATAAAAATTAAATTATCATTGATTCCTATTTTCCTTAAAGCAATTCTTAATCTAACATATGGGTCCTCATCGGGTGAGTCGAGTCGAGTTTTGCTAAGCTCAATCTCGACTAGTTTGGTTAAGTTTAGGTTGAACTAATAAGTGCTCGATTTAATTTGCTTCGAGTTCGATCTAGTGTCATTTGTATAAATAAACGGAGACCTTCTTTCATAAAATTCATAATAAAATTTAATTTGTAATTGAAATATTTCAAGTTTGACATGATTATATAAATAGAAGACAATTTAATTGTGTATACTTTTATTTAAAATTGTTATTGGTTGTAAGTTTAGGCTCATTTAATATTGAGTTAAATTTTGAATCAAGTTTTTCTAGTTAAATTGAGTTGAACAACCTCGCTAACTAAACTAACATAGATGATACGTTCACACCCAGAATACACACAAATAATACCAGCCTTTAAGTGCCCTCACGGGAATTGACATCGGACTGAGTGGCCTTATTCAGTCGCCCTTTTTTTCAGATTTTATCTCTCTTCAAGAGAAAAAAGCTAAATAGCTAACACAACAGTTCCAACCCTTTGGGAAATTCATAATTTTTTTATTCTTTCAGAAATTATGTATGAACCTTTTATGAGCTGATAATATCAAAAAAAACACTGATAAAAAACGTTAGATTAAAACGTAAAAAAATGTAAATAGTCTTCAGGACGCCCGGCAGGAGAGCACTACGAAGGGCTCCGGGCTCCAGGCTCACCTATGAAATTCAAATTAGGAAAATATGTGGCCAGCGGAAATTACCTGCAAAATTATAATCTGTCCACTTCAACCATCTCAGCCATTAATGAAGCCTAACAATTTTACAATAATTATTGAGTAAGATCATATCATCAGATTCATAGTTTGTGTGTTCCGAACATTGATACATATCCATTCTTTAAAAGTCTGGTACGTATTGAACCGATCAAAAATATCAAATATTTAATAAAAATATATAAAAAAGAATAAATATATTCTTAAACTATGTGTCTCTTTGTGTGTGTATTTTTATTAAATTAATTAATCATTTTTATAATTTTAGACAGTAAAATAAGACTGTGAGTTTGAAGTTAAATGTAAATATGAATACTTATTTTATTTGTTATTTATATAAAATACAAATTAATTAATTTTCTTAAACTATTCAACTTATTGTAGTTGTATGCTCATATTTAAAAGAGTTTAATTTTCTTAACTTAATTAACTTATAATAGTTACATTCTAATATTTGAAAGAATTTATTCTAATTAAAATATTTTCATTAACTAGCATTATCTGTAGATATTGTAATATTTTAATTTTTATATACATGGATAGGATGTCTATTAAATAATTCATCTTTAAAAAATAACTAAAAAATTACACAAGAAAATTATTATGTATTTTACCTCAAAAATAAAATCAAATTTTATTCTAACTATGGAAAGAAAATCCACAAAATTTAGTTTTTAAAACAAATAAATATTTTTTATTTATTAGCTATTTCTTGGAAAATATTTATATAAATATTTAAAAAATAACAATAGTATATTAATATTTAAGTATATTGGTGTATTGGATGCTGAAACGTATAGATTGCATAGGACCGTTACACAAAACGTATAGATTGTATAAATATATATATATATATATATATATATATATTGTACCCAATTCTAATTTAAATTGTCTAATCATAAAGACAACTTAGATTTAATCAAAAAAAACAAAACACCCCCTCGTGTTACCCTTTATAGAGCGCTTGTTGGTTGGCCGTGGCCCGCACCTAGCGGCCAGATAATTTTTTAAAGGCACAATTAGATTTGGTCACCGGTGGCCAATTTGGCTATCGTAAGATGGACTTAGTCGCCCCTCGGCCAGGTCTTGCCCACGGTGAGCCGACCTAGCCAACGGCAATTAGACCCGACTGTGCCTAAAACATTTTTTAAAAAAAATAGATCAACTTTTGGGGTAGAAAAATTTCTACCCCTCACCTGCGATGGTTGGATCTAGCCACAGTTGACCATGTCTGGTTGCCCGATAACCGAATTTGGCTAGCATGGCCACGTGGTCACCACGGGCGCCATTAAGAGAAGATGAGTTTAAGTGTTTTTTTTAAAAAAAGATTAAATTATGGGGCTAATATTTTTTCACCCAGCTCGACCAATTGGGGCCTCTTGTATGTATGTATGTATGTATATATATATATATATATAATAATAATAATAATAAATAAATAAATAAATAAATAAAACATCGAAGACAAGTCTATTTATTTGTTGGTGTGTGACCCCTTGCATCCTCCATGGCCAGACAAGGGGCCCCCAAAAATTGAAAGCAGGCGTCTTGTTTGCGTTGGGTGCACCTACTTAAGATTCTATTTATTTATTTATTACTATTCACTCAGAGTAGCAGGATGAGCAAAGCAAATTATTGCTCCTTAAACTATTTCTTTTTATCATTGAATCAACACATATTAACAATATTGGTATTCAGGATAGAGTGCTTGCGCGTCTGCTTTAAAAAAATCCTTTTGGGCAATATTTATTTATTTTATATATGCCGATATTATGGCAGAGATGTCTTAGTCTTTTCCCAATCCTTGAGGCTAGAGCTGCCTTGGTAATAAGCTTTAGGATCTTTTTAAATGAAATAGCACTAAATGCATGGAAATTACCAATTTCATAACTTAAAAAACGCCACTAATCCATTTTTTAGGCTGTCCCTTCCCCTTAAATTCTATTTAGAGAGTCGAATTGGGTGATCAGCATTTCTCCTAGAAACTCACAAAATAGATTGGTAACATTTTCTTTTTTATAAGTAATTGATAGAAAAAATAGCTCCTATTTGATCTATTTTGTTGTTGTTGTGCTGATTGCCTCATAAATTCACTAAAACATATGCCACATCTATTCATATATGGGGTCCTTTATTATAAATTTAAGTTGATATAATGAGAATATGAATTTCACAGCGAACCTCACAATCTATTTAGACGAGAAATATGGATGCCTATAATTTTTCTTCCGTACACATAAATATGTACATATTTTTCGGGTCACAGGTGGCCGATGTTAATTGGTGGGTCCATGATATCACATTAGTGGACCCTGGAAATCAAGGATGCCATATATAAATCCAAAAACTAAAACTTTCTTTTGATTCGGATCACAATTGAAAGTTCGGCACCCTTGCTAGCCCATCAAGCTCGATAACGTCTTAAATCATGTGCTTTGCCTTCTCCGAAAGGGAACTGTTATAATTTATAAAAAAGTCTTTAATTTTTTCCCTTTATTTGAAAGCAGCTGGATTTGCCAACCAAGTTTAGATAATGACATATTTTGCAACAGATAATAATTTAAATTTGCATAACAAAGCAATAATTTAGATTGGGGTTGAAAAGTTATTGAAAAAGGCTGTTCACATTCATATTCGTATTAATGGCTGGTCGTGTGGATCCCCCACTATTTCGTTCCGTCTGCAGCTGGGCTCCCCAATTGAGATACCGGTTCATTAGTCGGACCTGGTTTTCCACTGTCATTATAAACGGGTCCGGGTCTTCATCATGTTTGACGTGTTTGACCATTTTACACTACAAAGTCACCGAAGTGTTCATGTATCAGACCAGCGAGCTAATTGTTTTGAGACGTCCAAATGCATTCGTAACTAATTTGTAAGTGTTGTTGAAGTCAATTACCGAGCCATTTGCTCGATTAATAATGCCTTGCCGTAAAGTGGAGGAGGCGCATGCATATAAGTGAATCTTCGACTCTTAAATGATGGTCAACCCACTAATTATATATATTTTTTACATATTTTATTGTCTTGCAAGTCAATGTTTCGTCGCTCCGAGTGCTTTTATCTATTATAACAAAGTTCAATGGTGTAAGTTTTACAATTAAGTCTTTAAAAGAAAGTAGGGTGAGAAGAGAAAACTGGTAAAGTGAAAGGACATAGTCTATCACTTTAAATATATTTTCAAGAACGATCATGCTACGTCGTAAGTATCTAAAAAATGCTTCAATTAGACACAAATTGAGGCATCTTCACGTTTTGATTAAGGTTGCCGCTCCCTTGATTAGAGGCATAATTGAGTCGAACGATTTCTGGCGGGACTCAACCCAGGGGGAGTGCGCTCGTTTGTCAAAGACCGGGTCGTAAGCCCCGTCCCCACTCACTGCGGGCCCCACACTCCACCTCCCCCTTCAAACCCACCGCCCACGTCGCTGACACCCCCACCCCTGGCTCCCTCTCTCCATCGGTGGACATCATCCCCCTTCGATTCCCCGCAATCTCTTCTTCATCTCTTTCGTTTCTTTCTTTTTTTCTTTTTTTTTGTGAAGTGCTCGTTGTTGTTCGTGTTTCCTATCGATTTCTGTTTTTTTGGCGGTTTTTTGGGGTGATTTGAGCTGGTTTTTCGCTGAACATTTGGTGGTGTTTAATTATCTACTTGTTCATTTGGTGTCTCCCCCTTTTGATTTTTTCCTCTTGGTTTCAAGTTTTCTTTTTTGTTAGTATTATTGTTTTTTGTTGGTTGGTGGGGGTGGTTATTGGCTGCGAATTTTGGGTATCTTTGTGTGTGCTTTATAAATGATCAAATGTTGAGCTTTGGGGTGAGGAGTGGGAGGGATGGAGTTGGAATGGGGGTGTGGGGAGGGTAGGGGCATTTGTGGTGCGCTTGGGAGGAAAATGGTTTAGAAGGCTTTTGTTGTTGCTTTTGTTGAAGGGTATTCAGAAGGGATGTGATTGGTTTGGGGCCGGCGAGGTAGTTTTAGGACTGGATGAGCCATCTTATTGTGAGGGAGACTAGCTACGATAGTTTAAGATCGCAAGTAGGAAGTCCCATTGATTTTTCTGAGTCAAAACGACTGGACATTTGTGCTGCTTTTATTTATAGTAGAATTTTTTCTTGATTATTTATTAAAAATTTCAATGCGTTTTTGTTGGTAGGTGGGTAGGTTGGAGTCTGTTTTTTTAGAAGCGTACTGGGTCAAATTTTTTGTAGTTAGTGTGAGGTTGATATAGGGGAGCTTCGTTTTTCTGATACAGATGCTAAGCTGATATGCCTAGCATTAGAGCTCCAGCATCCAGGCAATCTGCTACTCTCTCGGTCAGTTTTTCACTCTCTGATTATATTTTCATGCTTCTGTACCTTTTAGGAAGGTGCCGTCATCCTTGCTTGGTTTTGTCTGCATGGTCAATTGCAGGTAGCTGTAAAATGTAGACCATTAACTGAGGAAGAACGGCGAAGAAGTCGGAATATTATTCAGGTGACAGATGAGAAGGTAAAGTGATTTCTCAGTTGTCATCTGTTATCTCACACTTAATCATGATCACGCACATGGGAAGACACTCATTTTATGATCCTTATACTAGGGCATCACTGTATTGGATCCTGACCTGGAAAAGGATTATCTTGATCGCATCCAAAACCGCACTAAGGAGAGGAGATACTCATTTGATTATGCATTTGGCCCTGAATGTACCAATGAGGTAGAGCTAGATTTCATGTGCAGTTTTTTAAGCAAAGAAAGGGCATGCATTTTTAATTTCTCTTTCTTAATATACCTATTTATTAGTGCGAATGGATGCTTGAATCATCAAATTTATGCACCAATCTGTTGAACTTGAAATGTTGAATACATCCTTTTTGCAATGAAGTATCTCTGACGCTCCAAACGTATCATTATTTTAACAGGATGTGTACAGAAAAAGTGTTTCTTCAACTATTGCTGGTGTCCTGCAAGGTCTCAATGCAACTGTATTTGCCTATGGTTCAACTGGAAGGTATTGGCTAGCTAATTATTTTTCTTTAACTAAGTTGAAAAATTACTAGAAAGAGACAAACTGCCTTCTTGTAAACAAATCTTGCGTTTTATCTTATTATGCAATTTTTTTCGGCTTTTGGGGTTGCTTCAGTTGAAACTTATATATTAGCATCAATTTTACTAATTATAATTCCAGTTTCTTGATTAGAATGGGAAAAAAGGTTTCTTTAAACAAAAAAACTTAATGAATGTTTTATCTTGTTTAAAACGTAGGGATGAGACTTGTATGAAAATACCCAACCCTAAGTTCCACTCTTTAGGAAAAATCATATTATTGTTGTTGGGCCTATTAAAGATATAGTGAAAAAGGTGTTAAAGCTTCATCTAATTTAATTTCTTTCAAGTGTTGTGTCAGGAAACACATACAACATAAAAACATGTCCCTTTTCTGTTGTGTGGACTGCTGACCTATACCTAGTTGACCTGAATTGTGGACGGTGCCATGGATAGGGATAGTATGCTGTACTTGAATTTGAAATTTTTAGTTACAGAATTTAATGGGGATCTTTTGCTATTTATTTTCAGTGGGAAAACGTATACAATGGTTGGAACCCCAAAAGATCCTGGGCTTATGGTTTTGAGCTTGCGCCTGATATTTGATCTGATAAAACATGATGACAGCTCTGATGAGTTTGAAGTTGCTTGTTCCTACCTGGAAGTGTACAATGAAGTAGGTGTGCATTTTCATTTATAGGTAACACTTGTAGTGGATCATGACACTGGTATTTGACAGACAGCACAAATGTTTGACGTCATTACTCTCTGAGTTGTAGGTTATCTATGACTTGCTGGAAAAAAATTCAGCTCATTTGGAGCTTCGGGAGGATCCAGTGAGAGGAATTGTCGTGGCTGGGCTTAGATCAATAAAGGTTGCATTTCTATTTTCGTTTGCACTTTCCACAGGTTCTTCTTTCTTGACACAAGTGCTGATATTGTAAATTTATGCTAAGCTAAGGAAGATTCCAACTTGTCATTTTGCCAAGCACCATTTTCACTGCCAACCAGGTTGGCTAAATATATGTGCAAATGGATGTAGAAGTCAAATTACAAAGACTGTGGTCGCTAATTGTTGTCTATAAGTATAGTTATTTGATGCTGAGTTGGGGACAAATAGGTCATTGTTATTCCAAAATGCCAGCAGTTCCTAAATTTTGCTAACTGAGAGAAAGTAGGGCTAAATAAGGTGGACTGACAAGTTCAGTCCATCAGTGAAGTATCCAATTTTTTTTTATATCTGTTCTTTTATTTCCCTCTTTTTGATAATAGTTTTATTGTTAGTCATGAATAACTTTTGTGTGACCAGGTGCGATCTGCTGACAAAATACTTGAACTTCTAAATCTTGGCAATAGTAGGCGTAAAACAGAGAGCACGGAAGCAAATGCAACATCTTCGCGGTTAGTATATGATCTCAAATAATTTCATTAATGCACATGCTTCTTTATATTGCATTGAATTGACATTGTTAAAACTGGAATATTGTGTGCGTTTGAAACTCATGTGCATGGTCGTTGCGATAATATTTTCCTTATTTTGTAATCTAGATGAAAAATCCTTGTTTTGGCATTAATTAGCCAGATGTACATTGTTGTCAATTCTTTTCTTCATGCATATTTTTATGGAAGAAAAATCTGCGTAATGAAGTTTTGATGCTAGTCTATGGTGTAAATGGTGATTAGCTCTGTTTATTTTGTGTAAACTAGAAATTACAATTATTAGGTCACAAAAGTTTTGAATTCGAAAACCCTGGATGTGTCATATTGTAGTTGCTTCTCAGTCTGTAAGGATTTTAGTTACTCTTTTCCTTCATCTATGTCATGTTAGCTCACATGCTGTTCTGGAGATCTCTGTGAAAAGGAAACAACGAAGCCAGTTCCAGAGTCAAATTTTGCGTGGAAAACTTGCACTGGTTGACCTTGCTGGAAGGTGGGTGATGCATGTCTTCAACTCTGCTAACGTGCATTTTTTGATTTTTATTTTTGAACGTAATTTACATATTTTCCCTTTTCAGTTCTAAGTTATGCATTAATGCAGGGCTATCTTTTAACTTTTATTCCTTGTTTTATTGAATCTTCAATTTATAGTGAGAGAGCATCTGAAACAAACAGTGGCGGCCAAAAACTAAGAGATGGGGCCAATATTAATCGTTCACTACTTGCTTTAGCAAATTGCATTAATGCTTTGGGAAAGCAACATAAGAAGGGCCTGGCTTATGTTCCTTATCGAAATAGGTATTTTTTCAGTCACTAACATACAATCATTCTTCTGAAGTAGGTGTTCCTTGCTGATATGTACATAATACTCTTATGCAGCAAGCTGACACGGATTCTTAAAGATGGTCTTAGTGGAAACTCACAAACAATTATGGTTGCCACTATTTCACCCGCAGATGGTCAGTATAATCACTCCGTGAATACCCTGAAATATGCAGATCGTGCCAAGGAAATCAAAACTCATATTCAGGTGTGAATGTTTGATACGTTTGTTTCTAAAATTAGATAGCCCTTGGTTCTTTTTCAATGCGTGTTTTCGTTGTTGCAGCTATCACAGATTATCTTTTCTTTCACATGTGGAATGTGTTACAACTTTCACATGCATACATTAGAATCTATTGTTATTAATTCTGTATTTTGTTGGTCAAATTTTTGACTTGGAATTTTGATCTTTTGCTTCAATTGTGAAGTCATTTCCTTGCTTTTCTGTGTTGACTTTATAATAATGACAGAAAAATGTTGGCACTATTGACAATCATGTTGGAGACTATCAGAAAATGATTGAAGATCTTCAGGTTGGTTTTACTGTCTTATGTAATTTCACTGTAGTCATAGTCAATACTGTCTTGTGTAATTTTACTATGGTTGCAGTCAATACGGCCTTATGGAATTTTACTATGGTAGTAGTCAATACCACCTTCTGTAACTATAGCAGTTGTCATTTATACTTGGCTCCTGTTCTTGTCGTCAGGTGGAGATCTCCCAATTGAAAGGCGAACTTGCAGAAAAGGAGTCTCAGCTAAGCATCAGGCCTCCTGATAAAACATTGGATGATGAGTTGCCTTGGATGAACATTTTAAGCCAAAAGACAAGTGAAAATGTTCAGGAGCGTATAAATCTACAGAAGGCTTTGTTTGAACTAGAAGAGACTAACATTCGCAACCGGATTGAACTCCAGCACTTGGATGAGGCTATTGCTCGACAACAGGTTGGCTATATTTTGTTTAGAGTCTAATTCTTGTAGAAGTCCAAATTCAGAGGTTGAAACTGGAGTAAACTATAAATGGTGATTTATGAACATACAGGGAACTTTCGTTGATTCAATATCCATGTCAATGACAATCCCTAACAATGCCGGATTGTTTGTGTTCAATATCTTGATTGATAGAGCTTGATTAAACTTCTCACAAAGTTGTGTTGTTCTCCATTAATTTGCAATATGAATATGCTTTGGCCATGGACATTTGGTGAGCAAGGCTGGAATCTATTCTTCTTATAGGTGATTGAATTAGATGGAACCATTGTACAAGCTTTAAGATCAAGAAGGCAGGTTATTCTTGACAATATTAGAGACAATGACGAAGCTGGAGCCAACTACCAGAAGGTGTGCACAATCTGAAGATTGCAAGTTCTGCCAGATATGGGCATAATACATTCACAACTTATGGTTTCATTTTTTCTTTGTTCGTTTTTTGTTTTTCAGGAGATCCATACTAATGAAAAACATAGGCATGAACTTCAAGAAATGGTTGACGAAGCCATAAATAACAATGGAAACAAAACCTACTTGCGAATTTTAAGTCAGTATCGCTTACTGGTGAGTGAAAGTTATGATTTGATTGGTATAACAAACTTTCTTTTATTTCCCTCCTTGAAGATATGGTCCCAAAGAGGCTGCTAGTGTGGGAAAAAAGCTCTTAAGAGAATAGATACATGCTGGGAGATTTTTGCTTACAACAAAATACGGTTTTCGTAATTCCAGGGAATGGCCAATTCGGAACTCCAGATTGAAATGGCAATACGTGATCAAGTCATAAACAGTCAAAGAGAGGCTCAGCGAAACCTGTGGAATGTGATCTTGGGGATAGGGCTTGATCAGAAGCAGATAATTGATCTGGCTGCTAAGCAAGGGATAACTATAGAAGACTTGAATACTCCCAGGACCACACTATTCAACAGAAAGACATCTGTAAACCAGGTCTCAGCTGGATTTTCTTCTTTGTGCTCTTGTTCTGGACTACACAGACCTGCCTATTCTTCCCCGTCATGTATCCATCACCACCAGAAAGACTTTGGATCCATGGCATGCTTAGCTGGCCAATGGGATGGCCATGCTGTCTGCAGGGAGGAGCATCATCATAGCAGTTATTACTTGCTTTCACATGACTACTCTCCATCTTCAATTATGGCTGCAAATAAAACACGTAGCAATTGGTCAAATGGCAAAGGCAGTCCACACATTACTTCAGAGATCACAAGTCCACACTCATATCGCCTTGCTTCTTCCATCCATGAGGGTGTCCAGCAGCAGCAGGTGTGCATATAAATATTTAAATAGTCATTTTTAGTTTTGAACTGTATATCATATCCATTTCTATGTTGTATATGCCCCAAGATTCTCTCCTATCGATATCAGTTTATAGGACATGAAATTCATTTATTTACTCTGAGCTTGAATTCTGAGACTGAGGATCTTTATGGGCAGGAAATGGTTTAAATCAAGCATCTCACTTGGTAGTCGCTTTATTTTTTGAACAGGATGCGTGGAGTATAAATGGTGGAATTCGAGGTTCAAGCTTGCAGATGTTGAACGCTGGAGGAGCAGCTAGTCTCCCAAATGGAAATAGCTCAGTACCCAATTTGGCTCAACCAAATTATCATCGCCGTATATTTAATCCTTTCGCTAATTCTCCAAACGTATCTGCTTTCCAGATTCCCTATCCAAGAGCTTCCTCGTTTTCATTTTCTCGTATGCCTGAATACCCAGGAAATTAGTCCAAGTTTGTATAGTGCTTTTTAATTTCTGTCAGATTCATAGTGCCAAACGCAGCGCAAATCATTTTTGTCCACTGTACATGTTTACGTTAGCTGTATATTTCATTCATTAATCAATATTTTTTCTGTTCAAGATCTATTCCTTGCGACAGTATATGACAATTTTCACAGGCTGGGATCGATTTATTAGATCCAGAAGTATGGTTAGATTAGTATTGTTACAGCTCTTTGTGCAGGCAAGGCGACGGGAAATAATTGTGTGAAGTCGGTAAATTTACTTCATTGTCACCTTGGAATGGGATTGCTTGGTGATGAAAAGGCTAATGTTGTTTTCTAGGTTGTGGATAATTACTAAAGATATATTCTTATAGAGGTAGCTATGGATGTTAATTTTATTACTGTTTATAAATATAACCATCTCAAATCTCTCGCCTGTAGAGCCCAGAATAGATCATGAAACTAGCAAAATTTTGAGGTAGTTATTGAAATTTTTATTGCAGGACCTAATGAAAATGCAGTCATTTTTAACATTGTAATTAGGATCATCTCATCAAACAATAGAGGTATTGATAATCAGCATTCCAACATTTATAACCCACATTATGCAGAGGTTGCCAAACATTCTACGTCTGAAAATCTCGGGTTGGATATCTGTCAGGTCACATTACAAAATCCACAAACAAGATAAGTTTCTTAACACAAGCAAGGCAGGCCCGTCTAATACAAGCTAACCTCAATAACATGAGGGTGAAATGGATGAAATCGATTTCCCCGACACCCTTCCATGGGAGTGAGTTAATCTCCACTGGCACAACCCCGGCAGCCACAATGCACACATTCTACGACCTTCTCTTCTCTCAGGTGTTTAGGAACTCGACAAACGCATGTAGTAGCGAAGGTGTGGTAGCGCGGCTGCATGCATCTTAGACAGGTCGTTCGTACCCAGGCTACAAAATCAAATTTGGTGACTGTTTGTATGTTAACACCACAATTTATAAGATCAAATCAGAAGCTGCAGTTACTAATTATAAAAGTTACAGGTGTAAAGTGATGGAAAAACAACTTCAGGGAGGTACAGTGAATGAACTGTCTGTTGACAAGGGCCGCCTAAAAAAAACAACCTCTGATGTATCTATTATTAAAATTTAAGCAAAAAGGTGCAAAACCTCAGTGCAGGTTTGCAATAATGCAAACGTGTGGCCTAAGTCATACACAACACACCTTGTTCTTGCCAAGCTTCTTCAACTCTAAGTCCGTGACTTTATATAGGCCACAAAGGAATAACCATACAGTTGCCACCCATGATATCTATATCTGATGGGAATGATGAAAAATTGCGGGGTCTAAGTATGAAATATTTACCTTTTCCATTTGGCAATTAGATTACGATCAGCATGGCCTTGGTCCAAGCAGAACTCATACAGTTCTTTGGATATCTCCTTCCTTCGATGATAAAGGTAAAAAATGTACCTGCTCTTCTGATGTGAAATCCTAAATCTTGGCCACAACGCCTCACACATTGATTAAGGAATTTAATCAAAAATAAAGAAACGTTCGTTCATCTCATACACGATTAAATTCAGATAGCCCAACATCAGAATAAAGGGCGAATAAAACCTTATTGATTCGGTATTTTATTACCCACAAGAAAAGACTCTATAGAGAAAAAATAAGTCAACTATAATAAGCATGCCTAGTTAACCAAATCTAAAAAAATATGTCAATAATAATAAGTATGTCTAGTTAACCAAATCAGAAAAAAACACATTTTTTGCATTATTTCAGTCAGCATTGAAAGAAAAAAATAACATCACAACTGTAAACCTTGAAAATAACTATGTTATTTTATTTAAGGTTTTTTAAATCTTAAAACGAGTCTTAAATATTATTTAATTAAACTATTGTCTTCCAAATCTTGTTTAATTAATTCTTATTAAAAAATATGAATAATTGTTTGCGCAAAATTGTGTCACCCGTCTGGCCTTTTGCACAAACTCGTAAAAAATGAAAATGATGGTTGTTACCTCGCTCGTTGAGGGCTTATGCAATGCAAATGCTAGAGTTCAAGGTTACACACATGCTCACTTGTTACTAAAAAATATTATAATTAAATTAACTATTAAGTACGAAATTTGTACAAGAAAATGACACAAGTTCAACTTTTCATTAATAATTACTTTGAGGTACAAAAATTTACAAAAAAATCCTCACCTAAAAAGATCCTTCCTTCACTCCACTACAATATGAGGTACATCAATGTGAATCAATGATTCAACTCAACAAGGAACAAGACCAACAAGGAACAAGGCAAAGCGAGTCTGTAACTCAACTAAACCAGCTAAATTGTCAGGCGAGCACATTGATTCAAGGCGAGCACAATGATTCAACTAGACTAGCAAGTGGGCTAAACCAAGCTAGAAGACTGCATGGACTCAACTCGACTAGGCTAACAAAGGAACTAAACCGAGCTGAGTGAGTACATGGACTCAACCAGACTAGGCTAGTAAGAGACTAGACTGAGTTAGACAAGTACATGGACTCAACTATACGGGGGCTGGACCGAGCCAGGCGAACACATGGACTCAACTAGATTAGGACCAGACTAGGCTAGCAAAGGAACACTGTCACGTGAGGTCGATGACTCCTTGCCCTTATGAGAGATCTATGAGGAAGACTAATAATGTTTTCATTCAACAGAAGGATCAGCTCTCTGATGTCAGTTTGTTATTTGTTATTTCTGGACATGTAACGTTTGTTAATGACATTTTTATATTATTTATGTAGGTGAGAACTTTGAGGATTGAGCTTTGTCGAGATTACGACGAAGCAACAATGAAATTGCGCGCACATATATTTGCCAAATATAATTGACGATGATGAGTGTTGAATTATTTGAATGATGAAATTTGAATGTCATTTTGTAAATTGATATAAATGTTTTGCATGTAAATGAAAATTGTGAATAAAAAAGAATAGGTTGAGCAATGGAAACTAGACTCGGCTCAGAAGATGAAAAAAGTAATGATAATTGAAATACTGAGAAAAATGTCATGTTTTGACTGTGTTTTCTGTTTTTATTCATAAAAATATATATCGTTTGTTGTTGACCAGGTGGTCTCTATTGCACTTTTATAGGAATCTTTATCAGTTTTGTTTTAAAAATAGTTATTTTCTTTATATATTTTTACTAATTTGGTTTATTTTATACTTGAATGCATATCATAGCATGTATGTATAATAATGTTAGAACCTAAGCATATCATTTTTGCATTATATGTTTGCATCACCATCTTAAGACACTGATGGTAAATCCATGTTGGTTTAATCAAATCAAGTAGATTAGGAAACGGTTCGTTCGTCGGTAACATTTTTAGGTCGGTTCACGGGTGAACCGAAATGACGTGTTACATCATCACTAAAAAAACACTAGTACATAATTCTAAATTATAATTTTCTTATGAACATTAAATTATAATTAAAGTAAAAATAAGGCAACATTATCAATAGGAAAAAAATTATAAGATTCAATTATTATATAATAATCTCAATTGCAAAGAGTTTTTTTGTTGATGATATAGCCAAGTTTGCCACATCATCATACTTAAACAATTAAATAACGTGACCAAATTCGGCTAAATCTTAGAAAATCTAAGGTTTAGTAACATAGTTATAGTCCAAAGGATGTTAGTAATTATTTTAAGAAAAAATACGATATAAGTGATGCATTTGCTCATCTAAGGGGGTATAAGTGACTATTTCTAAAAAAAAGAAAAAAAAAAAAAAAAAGAGTTTAAATAAGGAGATCATTTTCTCAACACTTAAGGAAAGTCAGATAAATTAACCAATGGTAAAGGTTAATATATATGGAAGGAAGCTGTCCAGCTAGATGCTGCAAAACTGTAGTTTAAGCTAGGGACTCTTCTGTCGACATCTCTGAGAAATATGTACTACATGGTTAAGAATTTTTGAAGAGAATGTGGGCAAATGTGGAGCGGGGAGAGTCCTAATTTCACATGAACTTGATGCAAGCTGCTCTAAGACTCCTTACCAGGTCTCTCATTGTTATATCGAATTCTTCCTCCATCTGTGATCACAAAAACTCATAAAACGTGAGATTCGTTTGTTTAGAATTCATGGCTGACACAGATTAAACAAATTGCGTTCACATTTTTAAAATGATTAACTAAGTTTGCATGATATATATTAATGCTCTTAATTTGCATATATATATATATATATATATATATATATATATAGTACTCACCTATTAATTTTTCTCGTCGTTAGAGCCTAATAAAGTTGCTCCACTTATACGTGCAAATTCAAACTATTGAGAATGCAAATGATGAGAATGATAATCACCTGTGCAACCACAGTTATGTCAAGAGCAGAATTGGCAAAAGAGATGACACTGGTGCTGATAACAAATAGATGGAGCTGCTCAATCTCGGCAATGGTTTTAACCATCACTCCCTTCCTTTTCTCGCAGTGGACACGGATAAGAACTTGTTTATCTGAAACTCTTGCTTCAATCTCCGGCAGGGGCTCGTCCCGCCTGCCATCGATGTTTTCATTCGGTGGAAGAGGAGTCGTCTTCAAAGGAGACGACAGATTTCCTCACAAAGACTACGGACTCCATAGTTTTCTTCTCCGTTTGGTCCTCTAGTACCTTCACTCTCTCTTGCAGCTGCATCAGATACTTGATGGCATCCCCCAGTACAGAAGCCTTGTCCATCTACATACAATATGATCATTGTAAATTAGCACATATCAATTACTTGAAGTGCAATAATATAATTATAGAAACAAACAATTAGAACAAGTACGTATACGCCAAGTAATTAAATATGAATATTACAAAAGGAGGTAGCTTATCCATAATAGATTTGAGCCCTGATCATGTGCTCAATCTAATTGTCATTTGGTTTGAGTAAACAAAAGATGGAATGTGATGAGGGAAAGTACCTTTTTAAGGCCAGGAACAATTGCCGAAAGTGCAATGAATCTTTGGCTTAGCTTTTCTCTTCTCTTTCTTTCCGCAATGATATGGTCTCGAATGTGGGAAGGCTTTGCACTCAGAGGGACTCCTCTCTTCTGCCCTGCTCCAACGTTCCCTCCATAGCTAGGATCCATGTACGGCCCCTGGGTCAGCATAATATCCGATTGGAGATTCGACGTCGTAGGCGAAGTGGATTCATCCTTGGCCTTCACGAGTCCAGACATGATATCCCCGTACAAGTTTTGAGCGTTGCAAGTTGAACTCTGATTGCCAAAAGAGAGAAGGTTTGGTGAGTCTGGAGAATTCCAATCACTTGTCTTGAGCTGCTTCGTGGGTCTTTCTGAATTTGTGGGATGAGCCTCCATGGATGAGCAGCTTAAGGTGGGGAGCTCTTCGGAGTGATGCAAGGGTTGTTGTATGTTGTGTAGCCTTCAAATGATAAATTAGGGTTGTGGAAGTGACCATGCCCCAGTGCTGCTGCTATTTGTTGTGCAGTGAAGTGATCCAATGAATTCAAGTCACATTGCTGGAACATTGAAGCGTCCTGATCCATTCCCTACAACACAATTTCATTAGCAAAATTGAAATACCCACTTGCATATTTTGATGGCTATGATTGTCTCAAGAGATATTATAACTAGGGTCTTTCTGATTTGTTTCTAAACATTAAAGATAATATTGGTTGTTATGACGGGTAAGAAGGTGCATGATAAGCATTTAAAGGTGAAAGAATCGGGAGATGTGCAAAGTGATCTTGAAGGAAACAAGTTATATACGGACATGTATATATATGTTCTTACCAGATCTGACAACCATCTCGTAGTTGAGATCTCCATTGATGGCTAGGGATCGAGTCTGGTACAGAGAAAAGAAGTCAGCGAAGATGCTAATTTTGAGCCGTTTTTATAAGCATGCTTTGCTGTTTTGAGTATTGTAGAACATCAACCTCTAGGAGAAATTAAAGGATGCCAAAGATGACAAAGCTCGGAGAACTTTATATAGTTAATTTCTTCCGATGATCAGAACTAAGCAATCAGATGTAGATCAATTATAACATGAATCATAAATGTGGAGTTTAAAGAAAACTGGAAAAAGACGATGAAGACGAAGGTGATCAACAAATGTAAATATATAGCCATAGTTTTTTTGGTATAATTAATTTTTCACCTTCTTAATTAACAGGTGAATTGAGCGACATGAGAAGACAAGTGAATAATCCGGAGGTCATGAAGAAATAAGAAGAAGAAAGCAGAAAAAAATGCACCTTGAAATTAGGGTGTAATGAGGCGAAGCTCCTGATCAAGAGTTTCTGAACTGATTTGCAAGATCAGAAGACAGGAAGCTTTGGCTTGGTAAGCATCCACTTTATAGCACAAACCAAGGCTGGGCCTACCGCTCGAGTAAGCCGTCTTGATAGTCCCCCACCGTGCCATATATCTACCTATTTTAATTTGTCTCCTGCACGGGGGTACTTCCGAGACGTCTAGATTTCACAACTTTAATCTTATTATTTATCACCTAATTTGGCAGGTGGAAATTAATCAGTTGATGATCATGTCATATATACATTATTATGTATATAGTCGATCGTCGCTCCACTCTTGAACTACGTTGTTGGTTATAATCACATCTATATATTACCTTTGCCATCATGTTTATATTTAATCTGCCATGTAATGCATGTTTTTCAGTAGATGTAGATGCTAATCTGTGAATAACCCACTTCGCATATATTTTCCCACTACTTGTACAATATACAATATGACAGCACATTGAAGTAACTGGGGCATCCACTTAATTTATGGGTAATAATAAGATAGAGCTGGTAAATTAATTAAAAGTAGTGAGTGAGAGATTGAATGTAATGTAATGTTCGTTCGAAATTGAAATGGGATGTTAAAAATGGATAGGGGAGGTGAAAATTATGTAAGAGTGAATTAAGAGGGGATGCAAAAAGGCGCAGCGATCGAGTAGCGTGTAGTTGTCCCTTAGTAGCTCACCCATTTGCGTCGGTAAAGAAGCAACAAATGACCATAAAAAAATTGAGGGGACGGGGGTGGGGAGGGGGTGCAAGTTTAGTTCGGCATATCACCTACCTGTCGTCTCTTAATTTGGCACAGAATCAATGCTATTTAATAGATTTGCAGCATTGGATGTATATGAGACACTGCATAGGATGCCCACATATGTAACAACCACCCTATCACCTAAGAATCTTGTCGATACAAAGGTTAGGAGGATGAAGCGTGCGTGAGGAAGGTTCATGGATTGCATTCAAGAGCAGCAATATCTTATACATAAAATTTTACGTGCATGTGTGGTTAATTTTGTACTGGTATGATATATACCTCCCGGAGAGAGAGATATAATTGATCATATATATTGCCCCGGCCGATGCTTCTTTGATTAAACTTAATTGCCACCGTGATCTTAATTTATCATGCATGCATGGCTTAGCAAATTGTTTGGTTGTGTAGTTGTTCGATCTTCTCTTAACCACCCCTACTCCTTCTAATTAACAGAACCACTTAACTAAACGAACCAAAAAAACTAGGAGAAATGCTTAGGTGGTTATGGGTAGTGATCAAAATTTTCAGTGCCAGGATTTAGCTGATTTGAGATGAATTATGAGGAAGCAAACAAAATTAATCTAGCTTGGCCGGATATTTGCATGTACGTGCATATATATTCAATATATCTTCGTGTGTGTGCATCAGCCTAATTAATTAATCATCCAGTTTTCAGGAAATAAGAATTATAAAAGTTGTATATGCATGCATGCATGGCCTTCATATATAGATTGTAGAGTAATGTGTTGTTTGTAACTTTGTATATACATGCCCATATTTTTTTACCCCGTTGTTATACGCGACCAAATTATTTGTTTCATCCATACGACATAATATTTCTATTTTTCTACTTATTTTATTTTTCCTTATAGAAGTAATTATAAAGGATTTTGAGGTCTCGTTGTAAATATATATTCCGCATGCAGACATACTCGGTTATCTACACACGTCGTAATCTAGGTAATTAAATAACATAAAAGTAATTAAATTGTAACATCATAATTAATTAGCTATGATCCTTACATTATTACATACGCAAATTGAATTTGTAATTTGTGTATGATTACTTCTATTCTCGTGCATGACATCAACCAATTAAATCCCTTTTAATTCAAAGTAAGGACCTTAAGGTTTCAACTAGGTAATATAGAAATTCCGGATTGGTATGATCGATCAAAGTTTATTCAAAGATAATATAATTTTTTTTATAGAGTCCTATTTGTCATTTGATACGTAGAGTTATCCCGTTAATTAGTGGCTTGATATTCTGCAGGTGTTCATAAAAATTGGTGAATTTCTTCTTCTTCTTCTTTTTCTTGGTACTGCATAAAAGTTGGCCCGGTTTATAACCGGATTAATTAATGTTTTAATTATATATATTCTCTTTTCATATAATGAAAATATACGTAGTGCAAGAAAAAATTTTGGCGACACCGAGTGTCCCACCGTTTATGTTCGACGGTGAGTACGCTCGGTGTTTCAATCGGCATCGCTCTCGGGCGTCGCAAAGTGCTGCTCGAGGTATAAATGTAACAAGTCGTCGTGAAGATATATAAATACACAACGAACAACACACTAATCGGTGAAATTATATGTCATTGATGTGAAAAAAATCTAAAAGTTATTTTTGTATAGATATTTTTTATGACAAATTTAAAGCTTCAGTTATAAACTATCTGTCACTAAAACCCTATTTTCTCCTAGTGTATATAACAAGACCGATTGGGTCAATCATAACGACAAATTTATCAAGTTTGAAAAAAAACACCATGCGATTAAAATCATTAATTGGATTCAACTTTGGTTAGTACTCTAAATGTAACACGCCCATATGGTACTTAATATTTTCTTATTATAAATCAAAGTTGCAATCTTAAATTGGCTCCAGTAAACGTGGCATCAACATGCAGGAGATATAATAAAAGGACCACTGACTGATATGTTCATACACATAGTTACGTGGGAGCTTAATTTATAATAAAAAACTTTCGCTATCCACTGACTGTATATATGCGATCAATAGTACTACAACTTGATAAATAAACTATCACAACGTGGGTCACAATGTTGCTTGTCCACTTTGGCTCTTTGCTTTTCATAAACCTGTATGAAAGTTGGTTTAATTAGACTAAGGAGAGATACGTGTAAATTGTCAAAATACTATCCCAAACAAAAAGAAAGGCATGTAAATTTCACCAATTTCTTATCAACTAATTCCTTATTAAAGGGCCAAGGTACTGTTTACTAAATTAACTGGTTTTTTAATGAGCCCAAAATTTTTATTTATATTTGTGCTCGAGCTGTCGAGTTTCTACCAGCTACACAAATGTGCACTATAGCTTTCTCCAGCTTTGAGCAGTTAGTGAGGTTATGTAGTATCCCAGTTCATTCAAAGAGGACTTTTGATCGACATATACCAAATTGCAAACATGTCTCAGGTAATGAAATTTCAAATATCTACAAAAGAGGGATCTATTTTAATTACCAAGTGAAATATAACTATAATAGCATGGCTGGACTAAAAACTAGAAATTTACCTTTAAATTCAATTTGCATATGGACAAGGACGTGGGATTAATATATGCAAAGATATAAAATCCAGAATGACAAGTCTTGATTACTCCACAGGTCAGTCATGACTCATGAAGTCCTTCGTACTGTTAGCTTCAGCTTTTCTCAAGCTCGCATATATCTACGTATAAATATATATTCATGAATCATGATAATTTGTCCGGCTATGTAAAAATTAGAGAAGTTTTTTTAAGAGGTGAATATAATGTGCAATTAACAAATGCTAATTAAATTTTTTTTTTTTAGTTTCAATGTTTCATTTGACATAGTAATAGTGAATACTAAAAAAACAGGGTTTTAGTGACGAAAATATGTCACCGAAGTGAGGATCAAATTCCACTCTAATTTGTAGTTTTTTTATTTTTTTGTGCTTGTGGCACCAATTTAAGAAGAACAACAATTGATACAAATCCAGCTTCATTTCTTTGCTACTTAAGGATAAATTGGACTTAAAGTATTTCATTTACTTTGGAGACTTGGCCGTTAATTAATTTATTAGCTTGAACATATATACAGCATCCCTTCTGCACGCTTGGACCTTTTTAAACCCAAAAAGCAAAGAATCAACATCAAGTAAACCCAGCAGATGAACAACCCTCACAGACAAGAAGGGTATCCCATTTAATTCCTATATATATCTGAAGAAAACAGCAACTTATAAGAAGGTTGTTCTCACGGGGAACAGACAAGGTTATAACAACTGGTAGAATGAAGACGGAAGTAGCTCCAACCTTCAAAAAAGATGTTTGGTAGATGATTAGAGAAAGCTTGTAAGAAGGCATATTCCCAAGGCCAAGAAAGATTTTTCTCATCATCAGAGCCCAATCCTTGCATTGCCAAGAAGGAGATTTCTGATCCCGTCAGATATAATAAAAAGCATATTGGATCATTCTCGTAGGCAGATTTAGAAGTCAATTGAACACGAAAAAAAAAAGACATGCATGGCTGGTAGAAGATGGAATGTTACTGTATCTATATTTGAAATAAGGGAATGTTACAGTTTACCTCGTGTGGACAACAATAGGAGATGCATTTTAAGGTGTTTGCTAATCAACATTTTCGTCAATATGGCCCATTCTAATCATACATCAAAAGCCTTATGATACAAATAGTTACAGATAATACCATTTCACATAGTTAGCTAGCTCAGTCTAGAACTTGGGTAGATCGTGAGCTAATAGCAAGAATACTCAAATACAGTTGTCAACTCGTGTTAATTAAGGGACCTCAAACTCCACAATTCGATGGGGGCATAGCCTCTCATACTTAGAAAGATAAGTCCGTGGACTTTGTAAGATCAAGCTGCTAGGAAGGCTCAGTCTTGTTAAGAGAAACGGGCTGCTTCGTTTCCTTGACCCAGATCTTTACCGATGAGTCATTACCAGAGCACCAGATGCAATCATGTTCTCCTTACGATGGGCAGCAACAGATATAACGGTGTCAGTATGGCCCTCTAATTTTTGGACAACTTTTCGTGTCTGGAGGTCCCAAAAGTAAATACTGCTGTCCTCCGATCCATTCACTACATACTTGCCATTTGTTGTTGAGAACGTACAAGAAATGCAAAATTTGGAATTTTTGTGGCCCGTATATGTCTTCAAGAACTTTCCCGAGGAAAAGTTCCATAGTCTCTGCAAATTTCAGAAATAACTATCAGCGTTAAGCAAAAAAATTTATATCTATCAATATTAAAGCAGGCATAATGAAAGAATATCAGATTGTGCTGCATATAAGTTTCCATTTGTCAGAATTGACTTGACTGTGTTATGTGCGAAAATAAATCTTATCATGTATGTGTAGTTTTTCTTGTTCCTCGTCTAAGTAAATAAAAGGGTAAACACAATAACATGAGATAACAAAATGACCTGGTTACACCAAATTTATCAGAAACTAGATGTCTTAAGGATCAAACGCTGCAATCAGACAGAAGAGTACCACATCATAACAAAAGAAAAATAGTACTTAATATATTTCCAAACAAGAACAGGGTGGATAAGAACACACAGTCAACAGCCCTGAATTTACCATTTATCTATCATGTAATTGTTACATAAGGTAAAATGCAGAAACTGAGGACAAATTCCATAAGTAATAAACCTCTGTCGAATAAGTTTCTTGGACATATACCACAATTTGAACATATTCTAAGAACAAGCAGGAACTATAAACTTACTTATCCAAGTGACGAGCATAGTATACAATATAGACCTTTATCAACATAGATACAATCTTTTTCTACTTCCATCAGATACCCAAAAGTGCCGAGGACATGAATTTTAAACAAGGATGCCCTTTTTGATCCTAACCATCCTCCTTTGTCTAGGCTTGGGACCAGCAATGTACAAGCATTGGCAGATTTAACATTCTAAATACAATAATAAGCAAAAATCATTCATGATCTGTTTGATTAAGTTTTTCTAATAATAGAACAGCTTTATATGAACAGAATATTTCCAAAAGGGAAACATCACAGAAGTCACTCTTCCTCAAAAGTCAGGTTACCCATTGCGGATTTGAATGACATGACTTCACTTGAAAGGCTGGGAATATCCATGACCATTGCAGTGAAGAGACTGTAAATTAATTGAGGTATATACTCAAAATATTACTGTAACCATGCAAAGATCCTGCACTAATTTCTTGAATTGCAAAAACCAAAATGCTGAGATGGAAGATAAAGCACGATGTGCAGGTCAAATTCTGTGTAAATGGTGTCATCACAATGACTGAGTGTTAAAATAGCATAACAAGCTAAGCCTTTTGTATAACAACTTAATTCAGAAATGCCAAGCTACATACCATTGAGAATCTATAAACAGGTCAAGAGGTGAAAAGCTAATAGTTTGTGCACCTAGCAGAACACAAAACAGGTACAAGTTTGAACAGAAGGAAGCTATATACTCAACACGAGAATGACGTAACACAAAAAGTATCTGCCTTGTGATGTTTTCTCTGCCTGAGGCTAATCTGATCTGACTTTAAGTTATTGTATCACTTAATTAAAAAGTACAACAGTACAACTATCTCAAAACAGAAATAAGATTAAACGCTGCAAACCCCAATCAAGCAAGAAACCCTCTTAAGTTCTTAAGATATCAGACTTCTATACCATATCAATTTTGCAAATTAAAAACCATCTAAAACTCTGGCAATGCTCGTGCATTGCCAATCCCAAGCCTCAATAGAGGAATTAGGTTGGTGTTAAGCAAAATAGCCAACCATCAATGCTTTGTCATTTCTGCTTAGATAGATCCTAGAATAGGATCCACATTCCCCGGAAGTATAGTCTATTGCAAAAGCAGAAATCATCATCATCATCTATCAAGTAATAACTGCAAACTCGTCATGTTACAAGCTATATAAAGAGGTAGTATCCCATTCATCACATATCCAACAACAGCCGTTTTGAGTTAGGCAAATTTATGAATTTTTTTTATATTTATACAAATAGACATCGTTAGTTAGCCTCCAAGCAGAAGGAAACACAAGTTATTTCTTACCAGCTTCGAATTGGAAGATAACTAACTCAATAAAGGTCTACATTATCCAGAGTGCCAACAAGGAGGAACTTGCCATTGAGGGAAAACTTGACAAAAGACACCGGCGGCGGATTCTCATCACAGATGAGAGTCTTCAAGCAATGGCCGGTGGAGGCGTCCCATATGTGGCACATTCCATCGTAGCGGCCCGACACGATAAGCGACCCGTCGCTGTTGAAATCGACAGCCGTCAAGGTCTCGGACTGCCCGGCAGCACATTCAAGCACTTTCCGGCCTTCACATCCCACACCCTAACCGTCTCGTCGAAGGAGCCCGACGCCACCATGTTCGCCTGCGGGTTGAACGCCACGCAGAACACGTAGTTGGTGTGACCGGAGAGGGTCTTGATTGGGCCGGCGCCGGATAATGGGGAGCGGGTGTCGAAGAGGCGGACGGACTTGTCGTCGTCGGAGGTGGTCGGCAGGGGAGAAGGCGAAGTCGGAGAGGCCGCTGTCTGAGGGGAGTGGGGGCCGGGTTGGAGCTCCCGGAGGAAGTCGGCGGTGGCGGGGGACCAGAGTCGGAGGGTGCGGTCGGCGGAGGAGCTGCCTAGGAGGTCGCCGTCGGCGGAGAATTTCACGGAGGCGACGGAGAGTGCGAAGGCTGAGTCGGCAGCCGGCGAGGCGTCGGGTCGGAGGGGGAGGAGGTCATGGCTTTGCTATCTGGCGGCTGCAGTCCGGGTGGCGGTTTTAAACGTGTGGGTGCGGTCTAAATGGGTACGGACAAGTTACGCCTTGTTGATCACATCCCGCCAGCTTTACTTCTTTTTATTTTATTTTATATCTTATGTATAAAAAAGGCTCGGTAACAGCAACCCACCAATTTATTTAATAATGCAATATAAAAATAGAAAATTTTTAACCACACGCTCGTTTTTCTAGCTCTATTTGTGCCTAATTTTGATTGGGCCACTTAGGGTCTAAGTGGGCTTCAATTAACCATCTCAATAAATAATAAAATAACTTCATATTGAAAAAAACCGGGTTAATCTCACCATAGAATCGGGTTGATAAATTATAAAAAAATACATGTATTGTCAAAAACCCACTAAACACCCATTGTGAAATTTAATTAATATAACTTAAAAAATTTTCATGCACAAAATTTTATTTTTTATTATATATTAATTTGAAAATTCTATAGGAATTTATAATAAAATTCTTTTGACATAACTCAAAAAACTAACACGCATGAAATCTTATCTTCTATTATATATTATCTAAAAATTTTAATAAAAATTTATAGTAAAACTAGGTTGTTGACTTAGCTCAAAACACGGATAGAATTTTATCTTCTATTATATATTAACTTGAAAACTCAATAAGAAATTATAGTGAAACTCAGTTGGTATAACCCTAAAAACCTCCATACATGAAATTTTATATTTCATTATATATTAATTTAAAACACAATAAAAATTTATACTAAAACTCGATTGATATAATTCGAAAAACTCGTGTGCATGTAAATTTATCTTTCATTATATATTAACTTGAAAACCCAATAAGAATTAATAGTGAAACTCAGTTGACATAACTCGAAAAGCCTACATGCACAAAACTTTATCTTTCATTGTATGATAATTTTAAAACCCAATAAGAACTTAATGACTTGTTTTGTAGCTCTTTGATTTATCCTCCCGTCGTGAGAATAGGTCCGGTGAGTGTTGCACCTAATTCTAAGTTGCAGTGTTCAAGTTATAACTCGAAAAACTCACATGCATGAAATTTTATCTTCCATTATATATTAACTTAAAATCCTAATGAGAACTTATAGCGAAACTCAATTGATATAACTCGAAAACCCACGTGAATGAAATTTTAATCTTTCATTACATATAACTTGAAAATTAAATAAGAACTTGTAGTAAAACTCAATTCCGCATTAGTAATAAAAATACTAGGTCGTATAATTACAAGAAATAATTAATATATTTTACAATATTTGAAATACGTCTTTTAGTGATTATGAGCCTGAGTTTTTAATATACTGGGAGGGTGGCCGCCTATCCAGCTACAATCCTATGTATGCGCACACACGCTACATGACCCTCGGCCTGTAATTACCGATATTTGCCATTGATTCACCCTCTTCGTATACAAGTACATAATAAGCCGTTAGTATCACAATTACATAATGAGCCGTCGGTATCACAAGTGCATAATGAGTCGTTAATATCACAAATGCATATGAGCCGTCTTACGCCACTGCACCATGTCACCCCTTTCGGCATGGGGGTAGGTACTTAATCTTAAGGGGGTGCTGCCCTGTGTGTCAGACTGAGTCAATTCATTAACCCCGATTAAGCCCTTGGCACATGGTGGTCGAATATGAACTCAAGTCGACCAAGACTCCCACATAGTAACTTTTTTAAGGGTGCTGCCCTGTGTTGGACTGAGCTCAATTCTTTGACCCCTAGTTGCACTTCGGCTGTATGGTGATCGAATGTTAACTCAAGCTGACCAAGATTGCCAAACTCGAAATATATAGCACTTCAAATTATTATACGGACCAGGTATTGTGGAACTTGCAACTATGGCACACGGTCCTAAAGCCTGTGAGTCAAATGTGTTCATAAACTATCCAAAAGATGTTTTATTTAATATCAATAGAACTCTTATAGAAGAATATGTATAGAATTCAAGAAGTCACTATAATAAATTTTATTAATATGTGTGAAATTCAAGTAGGTACTACATTAAATTTTATAGAAAAGAACGTAATTACAAATAATTATATTAACTACCAATAATTAGTTTGATAATGAAAAATCAAAAACTTATTATTTACTGTGAATGAATATTAAATCGCACTCATAACTCCAATCCAAAAAATTCAATAAATAAAATTTATTTAAAACCATTCATAAATATCATTGTACTGATAGGATAAAGGTCAATATTAATTCTTAAGAATAATATTTAGTTAAATATTATTTATAATTCGTTCTTAAAATTTATAAAACCCTAAATAAAATAGCCTAATTATTATTCATTATTATTACTATTTTTCGGGGTTTTACATTTTTTGTGTACATAAAACCTAATTAATATATGATAATATATGATGGAATATACAATTTTGTGCACGTGAGTTTTTCGGAGTTACACCAACTTAGTTTCACTATACGTTCGTATTGAATTTGAGTTTTTGGGCATGTGATGAAATATATAATTTTGTACATGTGCATTTTTTACGTTATACTAAGCAAGTTTTACTATTAAATTTTCAAATTCCAGTGTTTGTTAGGTTGTGTCATTTAGGTTTCATAAGATCCACTAATTGTGTATAAAATAACCTAACAAATATATAATGGAATATACAATTTTGTAAATGTGAGTTTTTTGGGTTTCATCAACCGAGTTTTAATATAGGTTCTTCTTGGGTTTTTTAGATTGTGCAATTTGGGTTTCACAAGAGCTACTAAATATTTACAAAAAACCTAGTTAATATGGTGAAGATAAAATTTTGTGCATGTGAGTTTTTTGGATTACACAAACCTAGTTTCAGTATAAATTCTTATTGGGTTTTCATGTTAATATATGATGGATGATAAAATTTTGTGCAAGTGGGCTATTCAAATTATATCAACCGAGTTTCACTATACGTTCTATTGAGTTTTATTGTTAATATATAATAAAAGATAAAATTTGGTGCATGTGGGTTTTTCGAGTTATGTCAACTAAATTTTAATATAAGTTCTTATTAAGTTTTAAAGTTAATATATAATAGAAAATAAATTTCTCACGTGATTTTTCGAGTTATGTCAATCAAGTTTCATTATAAGTTCTTATTGGCTTCAAGTTAATATATAATAGAAGATAAAATTTCGTGCATATAAGTTTTTTAAGTTATGTCAACCGAGTTTCACTATATATTTTTATTGGGTTTTCAAGTTAATATATAATCAAAGATGAAATTTCATCCATGTGGGTTTGAGAGTTACACCAATCAAGTTTCCTATAAGTTCTTATTGGGTTTTCAAGTTAATATATAATGGATGATAAAATTTTGGTGCATGTTAGTTTTTCAAGTTACGTCAATCAAGTTTCACTATAAGTTCTTATTAAATTTTTAAGTTCGCATGTAATGAAAGATAAAATTTTAAGTTTTTAAGTTACCATATAGTGAAAGATAAAATTTGTGCACCTGAGTTTTTGAATTATGCCAACTATAATGACCTGGGCAAAAGTGCAACATAATATGCTAAGTTATTTCTTTGAAAAGTGGTTAACTAAGTTAAAGATCTATACTTCATTTTCATTTATAAACATGATCTTATCCCAATAGGCATTATATATAGGACTAAGTTGAGGGATCTCACAATTCACCTAACTTTAAAAAATTTTGTCTCCGAAATTTTATATTTGGCCCATTGCTAGCCCAAACGCATGACCTTCTTTGACCTATGACTAGCAGCCTAAGGGCAACATCCTTAGTCCAACGCACTATTTAAGATAGAACTAGAAGGCTCTGATACCATTTATAATAACCCGATCCAAAATGTAGCACAATGGGCTAAATCATTTCTTCAAAAGTGAGTTAACTAAGTTAAATATCTATAGTCTATTTCCACTTATAAACATGATCTTATCCTATTAAATATTACATGTGAGAATAAGTTGAAGGATTTCACACCAACCAAATTTTATAATAGGTGTTTAGTGGGTTTTAACAATACAGGAGTTTTTTTATGTTTTGTCAACCAAATTCCATTATGAGGTTAACCGTGTTATTTTTCTATATGAAACAAAGTTAATTTCCTGTTTATTATGATGGTTTGGAAGTTCACGTAAGCTCCAAATGGCCCAATGAAAATGGGACAAAAATAGGGTGCAAAAGGGCATGGGGCTAAAAATTTTCCTATAAAAATCTAACCATTCATCTACACCAAATATGTAAAACCCGTGACTCGAGTCAGAGTTTTACGGGAGTGAACCAGTCGGTTCAACCGTCGGTTCGAGTCGAGTCAGCTTCATGGACCGCGAGCTGAGTTGAGGCCAGCTGTGAGTTATGAGCGATGAGGGTCATGTATGCTCAAGTGTACGATGATAACGCCTGAAAGATGATGAAAAATGGGTTATCAAGTATATGGAGGTATGCAGTATTGATTGTTATTTTTATTTGATCGTAGAATATTTTTAGGGCCGAATGACGAATTAGGACGCGTTGGATCATATTCGGGTGGGTTATTAGTTATAGAGCATGCCATTTGGATGTTGTTGTGTTTGTTTAATTTTATGGGATTTTTCCATATTTTTCTAGATTTTTTTAGAATTTATTACGAACTAGTTATTATTTTGACTCGAGTAGGAATCGAGTCAATACTTAATTACGAAACTGCCACTGGAGTATATTTTCTCCATTCCCGACACTTCCCCTTCCAAAACCCTAGCCGCCGCCGCCCCTCGTGCTTGTCGCCGCCGCCGCCGACGTCGTACAGCCGCCGATCAACGCCGCCCCGCCCCGCCGTGCAGTCGCCGTGCTGCCACGACCCACCCCGGCCACCGTCTCGCCGCCACGACGCCGGAATCGCCCCACAAGCCGCGACGCGCTCCCTCAGTCGATTCGCCGCCGTCCGGGCCGCTCCACCGCCGCTGTGACCCCGACGACCACCCTCTCGCCGTCGCCGACATTTCCCCCACCATCCCGACCGCCGTCGAGGCCGGCCGCAGCCCCGATCGGAGCACGCCGCCGCCGCCACCCATTTTCGACGCCGCCGCCGACGGCCATCGCCGCCCCGGCTACCTTGTTTGACACCACCATTGGACCAAGCTCGTCGAGCTGGTGCCGATAGACCCCCTGATTGCCCTGTCCCGAATCATCGCCGGAAAACCACCGGAATCCGCCGGAAAACCGCCGACACTTGCCGGAAAACTGCCGGAACCGCTAGAAAATTGGATTCGTGGGAAATTCGCCGGATCATCCGCCGAACGCACCCGATCCAATCTGATCGGACTTCGGACGCCGCTAGGTGCCGAATTCGAGTTTCGAGCCACGAAACGGAAACCCTAACCGTCGCCGATTTTCGACGACGCGAGGTATAATTTATTTTAACTTAATTATTTGAAAGTATTGCTTATTAGAATTGCATGCTAGGATTGGTGAATTGTGTGTTATAATAATATATATAAATGTAGATTTGATTAAGGATAAAATATGAAATTTGTTTGATTGAGTGGTGTTAAAAATGGAGGCTAAGAAACTAATTAGGGTAACTAGGTAATGATCATGATCTAATGCAAACTAGCCTAAGTAGACTTGCTAGTTGCTAGAATTGATATAGGTTGATGTGTGATGGTTGATGCGTGATTGTGTTGATTGTGTGTGCATGCTATAGGATGTGTGATTCATCATGCGGGCGTTAGTTTTTAGCTTGATTGTGTAGGTACGGTGTAGGAGCTCGCCGCCTAGGCGCTGTGGACCTGTTTGGAGCTTCTACCAGGTCCGTTTAGGACTCGTTCTCTGTTTTTACGCTACTCTATTGTATATTTGATTTATCATGTGCAGGACGAGTTAAGTGGCGTTTTATCGGATCCCACTTAACTCGGGCCATTTAGCCAACAGTTCTTTTTCGGATTAATAACCCTCGAGGATGAGATCCCTCGAGTTTGTTTTCGAACTTCAGATCCAGCTCAAGTTGCCTTCGGGCCTATTGTATAAATCCCAACCCAGGCCTATATATGTATAGTTTTCGCGTTTTCGGTGAGAGATGGGATGAGGGTTACTTGCGGCCACGTCTTCAGATAGGGCGTGTGCTCGGAAGAGCGGGCTCTGGAGCTGGGGAGAACCCACTTCGTTCCCGAAGGATCCGGACAACTCCACCTTTGAGTTCCTCAAACCCGGAGAAGTGTGGAGGTTTACGGGTACTGCAATGCAGCGCATGTCTAGACTTGTGGTTCAAAAGGTACTGAAGGCGACTGCCTGAGAGTGCTCGGCCTTTGTGCTCAAGGCCAGGAGTAATATGGAAGGTGCAGAGGGCGGTAAGGAATGAAATTTGATGCGAGAAGCGATAGAGAAATGGCCAAGGTATGAGAATGAGAAAGAAGGGGGACGCTGTCGACCTGAGGGCGACGGCTCGACGGCAATGGCTCCCGTATGTGCCCTGATGAGAGTTCTTGAGGAAGTATATGGTTTTGATTCAACAGGAGAGTTTGCTCTCCTGTGCCAGATTGATATTAGTTATTTTTCGGGCCGGTAACACTCGTTACTGACGGTTTTTCTATATATATGTAGGTGAGGAATGCGAGCGATGAAAGCTGTCGGGACTGCGGAGGAGCAACACGGAACCGCGCACACATGTACCTGCCGCGTGTAACGTATGTATAATGATGGTGTGTTATTGTTATGTAAATGATAATTTTGATGTGTTTGCTTGAATGAATTACTTGTTATGAAACGAACTGATAAATATGAATGAGTAGGGAGCCTTGGAGTTCAGACTCGGCTCAGGTAAAAACGAATGAGATAATGATTGAATGTCATGGTAGATTGTTATGTGTTATCGTATTTTCATAAAATAGTATATATTTTCTTTTGGTTTCTCATTTGTTGTTTTGTCTTGTCTTTGCTTGCACGTCATGGCATGCATGTAGGACTCCGTTAGAATCCAATTGTTCCCATTCATGCATTTCATATTTGCATCTCCATCTTGAGACGCCGAGAGTAGATCCGGGTCGGCTTAACCGAATCTAGTAGATTAGCGAACGGTTTGGTCGCCGGTGACATTTCCGGGTCGGTTCACGGGTGAGCTGAAACGGGGTGTTACAAAATATGATCGTAATCTTTTGTTACTCGAAGAAAATTACCCTAGTAGTCTAACCATTCTTTTAATCCAATAGTTGGCATTTACTTAAATGTGGTTAATAGAAGAGAGTATACTATTTTTTTCTTTTTATATATGGTTGACTGTATTTTTTTTAAAAAATACTAATATAATTATAATAATTTAAATAATAAATGATATAATAGATGATAAAATTTCATGCATGTCAATTTTTAAAATTATGTCAACCGAATTTCACTATAAGTTCTTATTAAGTTTTTAAGTTAATATATAATGAAAAATAAAATTTGTGCCTGTGAATTTTTCGAGTTATGCCAACCAAATTTTACAACAGGTGTTTAGTGGGTTTTTGACAGCACGTGTGTTTTTCTATGTTTTGTCAACTGAATTTCATTCTTAGGTTAACCGGGTTATTTTTCAATATGAAACGGAGTTAATTCTCTTGTTTGTTGAGTCCATGGAGGCTCCAAGTGGCCCAATGAAAATGGGACAAAAATAGGGCACAAAAAAATGAGGGCGTGTAGCTAAAAATTTTCCAATAAAAATCTAACCATTCATCTACATCAAATATGATCATAATCTTTTGTCACTCAAACAAAATTGCCCTAATAATCTAACCATTCTTTTAATCCATTTACTTAAATGTAGTTAATAGAGGAGAATATACTAAATTTTCTCTTTTTATATTTGGTTGATTGTTTTTTTTTAAAAAATACTAATATAATTCTAATAATTTAAATTTGTTATTTCACTGCAAATAATTTAAAAAAAATCAATTTCAACTTCTTATTATTACCACAAAATTACTAAAATTATCGATATCATCCCTAAAAGGACATTTTAACCATTTTATCTTTGGTAGTACACAATAATAGGCATAACAACGGCCTTAGTTTGGCCAACTCAAACTCTCTTTTTCTACAATTTTTTTAAAAATTTATTAACAAATTTAGATAAAAGAGTTGATTGGCTGAAAGTTACCTTTTCCTAGTATATTCATTTACTTTTTACTTAGTCTTTTCACTATTTATAAATTATGTAAATATGTGATTTTTTTAACAAATACAATGTTCTTAATTAAACGAGGTCAACCATTTTCAAAATGAGATCTGCCCAAAATAAGAGCCATTTTGAAATGACAAAGACTACAGCCAATAGTTTGTGGCATAATTGAATTCACCCTTTCTCTTGTAGAACCTCAAGTTACTCACAAATTAAAACTCACAACTTTTGTCCGAGCTCTAATCTATTGAGATTGATAGTTGATGACAGACAATAATATTCCCTTTGTTTTTGTTTTGTAAAACAACCTACGTGGTATTTTTTTTTAAAAAGGACGTTTTAATTATGTTTTAATGGGCAAAGCTTGTAACACATGGACCCATTTAAATTTAATAAACGCATATGCATGCCCACAAAGTCCATTAACCTTCTTCAATCCTATAAGGATTTTTTTAAAAGTCTTGAAATATAAAACAAAATTATATAATGCATAGAGTTTAATAACTTATTATTTCTAACGAGTTAGTTATGATATAAATATAATTAATTATGACGTTAAATTTTCTTATAAAAAAATTTCTTCTTTTTCTTGTATTTTTTGTAAAAAAAATTTGTTGCCATGAAAATATTTAAAGGTGAAATTGATGGAAAGTCTTACTTATATCTGCCCATAAATTGCTTTTTTTTTTAAAAAGGAATTTTTTAATGAAAGATTAATATTTTTTAATAATGATTATAATTAATTTATATATTTTACCTATAAAATATTTATTTTATCGAAATTGGGTATCATAAATGAGTAATTTATTTGTCCAAGGCTGCAAGTAAATAAAGCCCATATTCATGCATATAATACAAAGGATACCTTAGTAACGCGGAACAGCCCAGCCCACCTCTTGACTAGGGTCCACGCCTTCGTAAATGGCCACCAATTACATCTCTCCACGCCGTCACCGACATCAAATTATGCGCTATTCCCACGTCATCACGTCGTCCCCACGCGTCCTATAAATACCACCCGCCATCGATGCGTCGGCACAATTTGTACCTGTCTCCTCCTTTCTGCCTTATTCGTCTCCGGCGATCGGCCATGGCGCTCCCGCTAAAAATCTTGGCATCCTTCGTCGTCATCCTCTCCGTTATAGGCGTCGCGTTGTCTATGCCTTCCCCGGATGCGTTTAATCCTCCGCCGCCGAAGGCGATCTCGGTAAGTAAGTTTTTGTGTTTTCGTGCGTATTATTATTATTATTATTATTATGATAAATTCGTTTGTTTCTTGGATTGGGGATTGGTTCTTTCGTATTAATTTTTTTTGTTGGATATGTTTGGCTTTGTTACTGTTGAAGTTGGAGATTGAATATATCCTCTTTTTTCTGGATGGATTTCAATAAGGTTGAATCTTGTTTTCAACTAGGGGATTTTGATGGCCAATGTTTCGAGATCCTTTGGATTCTTGGCATTGAATTCGAACTCTTTTCGATTGATTGTGGGTATTCTTTGGGTCTTTATTTTATAGGATCTCAAGGATGCGATCGTGAAGGGATTGGGGCTTCAATCCGATGATTTGAAGATATCGGGGTTCGACCTCCGGGACGCGCAGGTCGGCCACTCTTTGGCGTACGAGTTCGACATTGAGGTGGGGAAGAAGATGTATCCGATCAAGCTTCTGGAGGATGTGAGTCGGTGGGAGTATGTCGACTTGCCCATCTTTAGGACCGAGCACCCGGCGGCGGGGGACACTAGTTTGGCCAAGGCCGGCACCTCCGCCGGGCGTGCCTTGCCGGTGTTGGCACCTTTCCAGCTTGCGGGGCCGATGGAGCTATGGATTCAAGATGGAGATGATATGAGAGTATCGCTACCGGTAATTTTTTCTGCTAATTACTATTTGTGATCTGTTGTTTGACATCCACCTTTAGCATTTGATATAATTGGATCAACAAGGCATTTGGAGGGCAAAGTAAATGATATTTGCAATTTCCTATTAATGGATGGATACTAATTTATGAATTTGTGAAATGTAACCTATGAGGCATTAAAAGTTATAGCTTTCAATGTTTTGAGAATGCGAGTAGTGTTTGGACATTTGTCTACGTGAGAATGTGGTTGGCATTGCTCTGATGATTCAAGTTTGAAATTTTTTTACCCCATTCCTTGTCTTCCCAGGTTCAAAACATGTTAGATGTGTAAAGTGCCTGACAGAAGTGAAATACTTTTTGTCTTATAATTTGTTGGCATTCTGATGACAAATTTGTTCCAAATTGCAGCATGATGTGGATGCTGGCATAGTTAAGAAGGTAATGCTTGCCGAGGGCGCTGTGGTGACTGTTACAGGAGCTCGATCGGTTAGCCTACGCCACCCACTAGACCTTCCTCTCCCTCTTAACGGAACCTCTGATGGTAGACTTGCTTCCGGGCTTCTCACTCTTGCAAACCACCTGCGCCTCACTTCCATATCTGAGAAGAAGCCTCTTCTCTCCTTGAGAATTGTTGGTCCCACTTCCCTTACGTCTCCTTCGTCGGCTTCTGCATCCAAGCTTAAGCTCAAACGCCTTGGCCATGGTCTCGTTGAGCTCTCAAAAGCAAAGTCCACTACTATTCCTTTGGTTCCGGTGGAAGAAGATGTTAAGGGGCACACCATTTTGACGCCAAGCCGTTTCTCGACACTGTGGCCAATTCCTTCTCTCGATGCCTCGAATTCCAACTTACAAGGATTTGAGAGTTTGCTATACTCTGTTCTTGGAGATAAGGCCAAGAAAGCAGGCTCGTTCCGTCTGGTAAAAGCGGATGTTTCTGCGCAGACATCAATCAAGATGGGTTTCAGAGTGGATAGGAAGATCAAGGAAGGGGAGATGGATTGGTCTTCCTTCCCCGAGTGGAGGACAAAGCCAGAGACTATTCGGATGTTTTTTGAGGTCTTGGGTAAGGTGGAAGGTGATAGAGTTGTGGCTGAGAAGGTGTTGCAAGTTCCAGACCCAGTTCAGGTGGAGGACACGGTTGCTCCCTATGTTTTGTCAGGGAACAGAACCATGACATCCATGCCCGTCGTGCGTCCCCCGCCGGACTATATGACTCTTTGAAGCCTGTTAGTTTTGATGATTGATGGGTTTTCGGGTCAAGTTCGACCCATGTATATCTACAAATTCTTTCTTTTTTTTGGTTTTGTTTTGTTCTTGCACTGAGCTTTATGTATTCATCTAAACGGAAAAAATTCCAGATTGAGTTAGAAGCCTAGGCAGAATACGAAATATTTATACAACTGTGATTACTGGACAAACATTTACGAATTAAAGGCTGATATTTGTGTTTTATCAAAATTTTTATAATCTTCTCTTGATGGGATCCATCAAGAAAACTGAAAGTGCTTCAAGTTACAGAGCTAGCCAGGCGAAGCCATATAGAGGCGGTATTGTTCATGCTTAGCAAGCATGCTCAAATTTGGACTTTTTATTGGCAATCCTTCGACAAAATCTTTCATGTCACTGGGTTTAAGCAATTTGGGACCGTTACATAGACGGTAGATGTCCAATCAGTATCAATGTACAAGTTCGATAGAAGAAAAAATAAATACTGCCGAGTTTTTTAAGTAGACAAAGAACTAAATCCAAACAATGAAGCCTTCAACTCCTCATCAATGATCGGTTTCTCACTATTTTCTGACGAAAGAAACACCTCTTAGCCGTCTCCAATCCAGCCCTATCAAAAGAAATATCCTGTCTGAAGAAATATGCTTTTTGTTCACCAGCATTGTTTTCTGGTATTTTAGAGGACAACATTACTAATGATATCTAACTTTTTTACTTTCTTTCCCTAGAACTTCCATATATTAATCTAAAATTGATGGTAACATGCACATATCAGAGTATCGTACTCTATTTGTTAATTACTTGGGAACGAATATACTATTTATAACCTTTCAAATTCATTAGGGCGACCTTACTAATGGGATCAACGTTCTAGTTCCTTTTCCTAGAACTTCCATTTTATTCTATGAATGATGATGACAAAAACAGAAGCACATATCAAAGTATCATACACTAATTATTTGGAAACACATACTTTTCTTACCTTTCAAATTCATTTAGTGGTCCTAGAGGATAGATCTCTTCTACTCCACTACATCCCAGCCTAACTTTGGACGCAAAGAAAGGAAGTTGTCACCTGCATTGAGAAATAATTAAGAATCCAAACAATTTTACATGAGAATAATATACATCTTATTTCAAATAGTTAATATAAAAACTACTTTAGTATAGCACTACTTCATAGCTTAGCTAGTGGAAGGGCTATCCTACCTTTATGGCAGGGCCTGAGTTAAATCCCAAACTTGCATGGATAGGAAAGGGAGAATTGGACCTGAGAAGCTACAAATGCACATTGCACAATTCCTGCGTCTCCCCGTAGACCTCGCAAGCATACATCAGCAAATTTTACAGCAGCATATGCCTGCAAATTTTTCAAGAGCACCTCATGCTACTAGAAATTGACTTCAAATCGTTAATTGATATTGGAGCCTACCATTGACAGTGTTGCTGATCCTACCAAAGCCTTGGCCTGCATGGAAGCAATAAAAATTAATCTATTCAGTACTTCAACAAACAGAGAGGTTGTTATCATGAAAACAAAAGAGTATGAGCAGATCTTTCTCCCACTTGGTTTCAAGCCAAGATTCATCTTATGGAATTGGGTTTCATTTAAAGAATGACACAATATTTGCTCAAGGATTTTGCTGTAATAATTTATAAAACTGCAAACCTAAACAACTTCTGTTCCTCCATTTTGTATTCAATTTGTAAGATAGTTAATTTCCTCGGGTGTGAAAGAGCGAGGGGATTTCACCTGCATGATATGCTCACTACATAAGACCACTTAGGCAAAAAAGAAAGAAAATAAATGCCAGGCTTCTGACCTTTGAAAGAAGGGGTATGCATGGCCGCCAACAACCGAACATCAACATCTTTAGGATCAATACCTAAAAGTACAGCCTGTACAAATGTAGGCCTCATGAGTATCATGAAAATTCAAGTCTTTAACTACTAAGATTAAGAAGATGAGAGTAAACTGTTAACATATGTTTCCCTATTTATAATATTTAGCTTTGGTTATTAGAATTAATAATATTAACAAGATAACTCCAACAAAGGTAACATACCACAAAGGTGTTGACTCTCACTATGTCTAACATAGTCACACCAAGAACACGCCTTGGATCATAAGTGCCAGCTTTCTTGAAAACCTCTGCTGCAATTGGAACAGCGGAATTCACAGGGTATGAAATTACATTCACAATGGCATTGGGACAGAATTTAGAAATTCCTTGACATAGGTCGCGAAATATTCCTGCATTAATATTGAACAAGTCATCTTTTGTCATCCCAGGCTTCCTTGGAATCCCAGCAGGAATTATGACTATGTCCATTCCAGTCAAGGCACTCTCCAATTGTGGTTGCCCTAAAAATCCACGAACCTGGATAACAAATGTCATAAAACGACCAAAATAATACAAATGACAAACTGAGATTTGAATTAACATGGACTTAATATCGAGACGAGGCAATGCAATCACACACAGCACAGAGAAGAACAAAAACTAAATTACCACAGCACCAGCATCCATATGACTAATATTTGCTGTTACTCCAGGCATGTTGATAACATCATAAAGATGAAGAACAGAAACGAGGGGATTCATCTTCATTAGCAAGGAAAGAGGGTGACCGATGCCCCCAGAAGCGCCTAAGATTGCGACCTTGAATCCAGGTGCCCCACCTTTAGCTCGACAAGCAGCAGGCCTCAGACCACAACTTTCCTCCGTCTTTTGCAAGTAAATATTAAGGGAAAATTAGAATGGTTTTTAACCAAATAATTATGACAAAAAAAAAAAAACGGACACCTAACAATCCATATAAGCATGGACGTGGATGCTAACTATTACAAACGTCATGATGACGGCAGGAAGAAGAGAAACAAATATCAAATATGTGGTATTAAACCATCCAAACAGAAGGTATTAACAATCAAAAGAAGATTCGAATTAAAAGATATCAAGCATTACATGAAATAAGGCCTAAAATAAACCAATATGAGCACCTATCACAACCAATGGATTAAGAGTTACCCAACAGGCAGAAACAAATACAAAATACAGGATTCAATCAAAAGACGAATTACACTAAAAAGATAAACCCCAACGACACAGCATCAGGATAAACAGACAATAAGAGAGTAATCTACCAATCTCCAAACGACATGCAGATCATAAATACCAGTCAACCATAGTGGGCACAGGTGACGGATGATGATGATCATATAAAACGAATAATCCGAACCTTGGTATTGGGTGGGTGAAGATGAGCAGTGATCCTGGCAGGCTGGCATCCGATCTCTCCTGCATGTTCTTCTTTCAAAGAGAGTCGACGGCGAATGGTAAGAAGGAAAAAGATTGTGACTTTGTTAGACAAAGGAGTTTGGAACACAACAATAAAAAAATAGGAAGTTAGAAGATCGGATCAAGAAAATTCGAATCGGATGAAGAAGATGGGGACTGTAGAAACAAAATATTGGAGTTGCTTTTGCTGTCGCCTGTCGGATGGGATCCGACCAAAGAAGCTCTTGCTTTTAAACTGGTCTGTTTTTCTGAGTAGCTAATATTTCTTTGGAAATATAAAAAATGAACTAAATTAAATAAACATGAACAACTTTTTAGAGTTTTTTATTACAAAAATTAACATTAATGGAAGGCGAGGGAATTTTTTTAATTATAAAAATGAATAATTTTATTGTAATGACGAAACTATCTACAACAAATTTTTTGGCCGCACGGCCAAGGCTTGGCAGGCCTCCTTTGGCTCTTTTGTTAACTTAAGAAAAAATAATTTGGATGGTAGTGTTGCTAATATCAGAAAATTTTCATTTTTTAATAATTAGATATAATTCTCTCATAATGTGATAATATAAAAAAATCTTTTTTTTGTAAATAACTCGTTTTTTTAATATTACCACTCTTTTCTATTATTCTTGGGAGATTTATTCATTACTAAATTTTAGGTTGAAATGAATTATCAATGCTTATGCAATGTAGAAGTTCGTGATTAAGGTGGTTTCTATATAAAGAGTTATGCCAAAAATTCACAGCTTGTTCACTTAACATGAAATTTCTTCCAAAAGACTGCAGGTATGGCTACAAAACTATCTTTTGCTCTGTATTTTTAAAACAGGATGCGTGGAATATAAATGGTGGAATTCGAGGTTTAAGATTGCAGATGTCGAACGCTGGAGGAGCAGCTAGTCTCACAAGTGGAAACAGCTCAGTACCCAATTTGGCTCAACCAAATTCTCACCACCGCATATTCAATCCTTTGACAAATTATCCAAACGTTTCTGACCTATCCAAGAGCTTCCTCGTTTCCATTTTCTCGTATGCCTGAATACCCAGGAAATCAGTCCAAGTTTGTATAGTGCATTGTAATTTCCGTCAGAATCATAGTGCCAAACGCAGCTCAAATCATTTATGTCCAGTTTACACGTTTACGTTAGCTGTATATTTCATTCATTAACCAAAACATTTTTCTGTTCAAGATCTATTCCTTCTCACGACAGTATATGACATGACAATTTTCTCCAGAAGGAATTTATTAGTTCCACAATTTGCAAAGCCGGATTAGTACTGTTGCACTTTTATAAGGTTGGGCGGCGGGAAATATTGGAGCAAGGGTTGCCCAGTTGGTAAATCTACTTGTTTGTCCCCTAGTCTGGGCTTGGTTGGGATGAAAATAGCAAAATTTTCAGGTAGTTATTAAAATTTTTGTTGCAGGACCTGCCAAAACACATAGATCGTCATTTTAAATGTTGTAATTAGGATGATCTAATCAAACAATAGCCAGGAATTAATAATCAGCATTCCAACGGCTATACCCATATCCAGGGCTTGGGGCAAGAATAAGGCCCCCAAGAAAATTAGAGTAAAAAGTTCATGCAGATTTCTTTATTCAAACTCACAAAAATGACAAATAAACAAGGAATAGCACAACAACAAAAAAATTCTTATATTCACTTATATAATGTCTATTTGACAAATAACCTCTACTGCTTGTATATTTGGAAGAGATAAGAACCCTACTTAAATTGAAAAATTAACTTAAGCATCCTACTTGGATACGAAATAACTACGACTTAAATAAGAATCCAAATAAGCATTTGCTCTTAAACTTATTATGAGACTCAAATGCTAATACAAATAAAAATTCTTAACTTAGTCACTTCTAAAATAAGCAAGCAATATAACTTAAGAATTATCCGTCATCGAAAACTCAGGTAGGATGTCTGTCAGGTCACATTACATAATCCACAAACAAGATATGTTTCTTGACACAAGCAAGGCAGGCCTCAATAACGTAGGACCATCTAATACAAGCTAACCTCGATAACATGATTTCAAGGAAACGGAAACACCGATTCTAATCTCTGCCCAAATCCACAGCACATAACATCATATGAGTTCTCGAAGAACTAATATCTCTAGAAACTGCTTCGAGCACATATAGATTAGATTAGAATTCGATAGGTGACAGTGAAATGGATGAATTCGATTTTCCCTGACACCCTTCCATGGCAGTGAGTTAATCTCCACTGGCACATCCTCGGCAGCCACAATGCACACATTCTATGACCTTCTCTTCTCTCAGGTGTTTAGGAACTCGACAAACGCATGTAGTAGCGAAGTTGTGGTCACGCGGCTGCATGCATCTTAGACAGCACAGTCGTTCGTACCCAGGCTACAAAATCAAATTTGGTGATTGTTTGTATGTTGACACCACAAGTTTATAAGATCAAATCAGAAGCGCCAGTTACTAATTATAAAAGGTATAGGTGTAAAGTGATGCAAAAACAACTTCAAGGAGGTACAGTGAGTGCGAGACCTCAGTGCAGGTTTGCAATAATGCAAACGTGTGGCCTAAGTCATACACAACACTTAAAACACAACACACCTTGTTCTTGGCAAGCTTCTTCAACTCTAAGTCCGTGACTTTATATAGGCCACAAAGGAGTAACCATACAGTTGCTACCCATGATATCTATATCTTATTGGAATGGTGAAAAATTGCGGGGTCTAAGTATGAAATATTTACCTTTTTCCATTTGGCAATTAGATTACGATCAGCATGGCCTTGGTCCAAGCAAAACTCATACAGTTCTTTGGATATCTCCTTCCTTCGATGATAAAGGTCAAAAATGTACCTGCTCTTCTGATGTGAAACCCTAAATATTGGCCACAACGCCTCACACTTTCTTCTTCCATCATTTGAATCGTTCTCGGCTAACACATTGATTAAAGAATTTAATCAAAATAAAGAAACGTTCATTCATCTAATACATGATTAAATTCAGATAGCCCAACATCAGAATATAGGGCGAATAAAACCTTATTAATTATACCTTCTCTCATCTTTGCATCTAGCTCCCGAAGGGTAGGCTCAATAAGCTCCCATCCATCTGGGTACTTAACTCGGTTCGTCTTTATCTTCGGCATCTTGATTCGGATTGCTTCTTCTTCTTCTTTTATTTACCCCTACGAGAAGACTCTACAAAAAAATAAAAAAAATTCATTTATAATAAGCAAGCCTAGCCAACCAAATCGGAAAAAAAAACACTCACACTCACACACGTTCGTTTTTTCTTTTTAGTTTAATTCCATTCAGCATTGCAAAAAATACAAATGCCACAACAACATATCGAGCTTTTATCACCTACAATAAAGTGAACATTATATATTTTTTTACCAAGAACGAATGACACAACAAGAACCCTAAATCAAACCAGGGTTTGCAGTGCCGAGACAAGTCGGCTACTGCTCTGTGTCGGCAGGTAGGCGACACGAAGCGACGTCCACCCGCAAGCAATACGATATCGGCGATATGTCCCCGATATGTCCGCGACGGTTTACCGCCGGCGATATGGGAAATAGAGGAAGGAGGGGAGGGGGTGTGAAACTTGCCTGCCGTGAAAACCTTGTTCGCCGGGAACTCGCCGAACGGCGGATGTAAAGGCGGCGCCTTTCTTCGTCGCGGGTGGGGAAGATCGGGTGAAAGAGGAGATCGACCAAGAAAGGGGAAGAGGTAGGTTTCCATATTTTTATTTTTATTTTTTGTTTAATAGTTGTGGGGCTTAACACAGTGAGAAGCTTAATTAATTAAGAATAATTTGTATCATCTGCAGCGCTGATGTTTTTTTATGTAAATTAAATTTAATATTAGGTGTCGGATTATAAAGACGATTACACGATAAAAATAATTTTATTTGTATAAAAAACTAGGATCATGTGATTCAAATTGATGACATGATTTAAAAACTAATACTAAGCATTCTCTATTTAATTTCACTTCGAGGACTTTTCATTTTATTTTATTTTCAGATACATACAGTGGAAGGTTATATATTTCTCATATTTATTTAATTACCAAAAAATAAAAAAGAAGGTTTTTTTGTTTAATATTTGTAGGACTTAACATATTGATGGGCTTAATTAATTAAAAATAATTAGTATCATCTGAGCCGATGTTCTTTATGTAAGTTGATTTTAACATTAAGTGTTGGATTATAAAGAGATTAGATGATAAAACTAATTTTATTTATATAAAAAAACTACAATCAAGTAATTTAAATCAATGGTTTGATTTAAAAACTAATAGTAAGCATCTCTTACTTAATTTTACTTCTGAGGACTTTTTATTTTATTTTATTTTTATATACATATGGTGGATTATGTATTCCTCGTATCCATTTAATTAGTTGCTTATACATGACAATTTTTTACTCTAAGTCAATATTTTTTTAATATCAATTAATTCAAATTTTTACATAAATTTATTATATTTAAAAATATAAAATATGCTTTAGTTGTTACTTTATTAATTAACTGATTTAAGATTTCTGTTTATTTTAAAATTATTAAATACAAGATAAGACTTAATTCTTAATGATAATGATTATAATTCTTTTATTATTATTGTATTCATAAGAAAAGTTAAAGTTGTAATTTAAATTATCATTCTAAATATAAAACTTAAAATGTAATATTATAAATAGTTATAGTTATGAATATAAAATAAAGAACAATATTACAAAATATATAAAAGTCATGTATAACAAATTCTAAAAAGATAAGATTTTTATAATATTTTTTTAATAGTAATTTTATTAGAAAAAAATGGGTAATATTATAAATTCACAAGAGGACACTTGGCAAAATACGAATTAAAAGTCATCAAATTTTCTTAATGTGGGCAATATTTAAGGTCCATTTTAACAATTGCCTTCATTGCCCCCATGTGAGCGGACTATTCTTTCAATAATCTCTTTAAATCCAAAGAACATGTATAAAAGCCATTTATTTATTGCTTCACAACAACAATAGAGTATATGGACTTCTGGATATGTCGCAACTAATTGATGCATTTATTTTAAATGAGAAATGCTATACATGGTTAAATTTTTTTCCCATTTTTTCTTACTTTGAATTTAATTGATTCATTAAATTAATCACAAGGACAATGATTATATGACAATTATTTTAGGCCAATCAAATTAAAGTGGGAAAAAAATGGAGAAAAATTAGTGTTGCAAAAAGAATTTCTATTTTTAATGTAATTTGCCAAACTCGGAGTTTTTGGGCTACGACTTTTAACTACTTGACATAAATCTTCTAAAAACAACGCTGTGTTCCCAAGGTGTGAAAACTCAATTAAATAAGTTGAATATTGCCTCAAGTAATTGAATTTTAAGTCCACTCACTTATCCCCATTTGAAGCCCCAATCATATCATCTTTTCACGCCTTGCTGGTTTACTCTGCTCTCGATTTCGACGTATTCCTACTAATGTAATTGACATTTTGCATTGAAAAAGAAAATGCATATGGAACTTTGTGTCCAAACTTTTGGAATTTTAGCTAAATGTGTGGATAGATAATATTCAATCAAATAATTAGGGGCTAAGCACTTTTGGTCTTATAAAGAAGACTTTGAGTGAAGACCATCCACACTCTCTCAACTAAGTGTGGTTTTTGATCTCCTTATGGAGATCCGGAAGAAACTTTTGCCTCAAAATGAGAGGAATATATCCTACACCTGCATGATCCTAATCGCAGATTTCTTCATCCCTGTTCATGCAATTCCTTGGAAGATCGATGCTGTGAAGTGCAATCCTAGGGAGCAAGATGCCCTCCTCAAGTTCAAGAACGGCCTTGTTGATGAAGGCAACTTTCTCAAGTCTTGGAGTGAAGGTGAAGATGACTGCTGCAAATGGAGAGGGGTCACCTGCCATAACATAACCGGGTACGTTGCGGAGCTTCACCTTTGGAACCCATGTGTTCTTTATGATGAGAATTGTTCTTCACTCTGGCAAACTGGACCCATCTTTGTTTGAAAATTACTGGTCACATACCAAGAGAAGTAGGACAGCTTCAAAACTTGCGGTATCTGAAGTTGTTTGGTAATCAAATTGGGAGAACAATACCAACGGAGATTGGAAATTTACAAAACTTGGAAGAATTGGACCTTAGCTCCATTAAGTTTGTGGGTGCTTTACCATACTCCATATGTCGGCTAAAAAACTGGTAGATCTTTCCTTGGACAATAACACATTGAATGGAACCCTTCCCGATTGTTTGGGTTCACTAGTGTCTTTGCAGAGTCTAAATCTTGCAGATAATCAGTTGCGAGCAAGCTTACCGTCCACACTTGGCCAGCTCTCCAATATAGCATATATACTTCTCCAAGACAACTCACTTGAGGGCCATGTTTTCAAAAATCATTTGAAAATTTAACTAAACTATTCTTTTTGGATTTGTCTCCAAAGCAAAAATGGTATCCAAGGAGAATTATCGCGATGTATTTCAAACTATATACCCACGACTCTTCAATCAATTTACAGGTCCTATCCCATCAAGAATTATGATTTCTAGCATTGGTCTTACACTATATTCATTCCATGCATCTAGAAACAATATAAGTGGAAAAATCCCACCATTAATGTGGGACATACAGGCCACTTCTTTTAGATTCTTGGATCTATCTAACAATCATCTTATTGGTGAACTACCTTCAAACATTGGAAATTGCACCGGACTCGAAGCTCTCGATTTACCTGGAAACCATTTGCATGGACAGATACCGGGCTTATTAGGCCATCTTCGGAGTCTCAAGACACTTCACCTAAGCGATAACAACCTTTCAGGAATGCTTCCATGGGCGTTAAGGAAAACTTGCATGGACCGATTACAATGCTTCAAACTCTTGACCTTGGTGAAAACTTGCTCACGGGGAGAATTCCAGGTTGGATTGGCGAAAACCTTCGTCATCTTCGCGTGCTTCGCTTGAGGTCCAATCTTCTCTCGAAGGAGATCCCACCAGAGATACTGAACGTCAAATCACTCCATGTAACAGTTGTTTCCCATAATCTCCTATCAGGACTTATCCCTCTTAACATCGGCAACTTGACAGCCACGAAAAAGAGACCAACAAAATCAGAACTATTTTTGAATTTATATTTGATCTTAATATTTTTTGAGATATTATATATTTAAAAAATCTGAACGAGTCTAATTCGATGCTGTTTCGGTTCAAATATAAACGGGCCGGTTTTGAATAGGAATTATGGATACCAGATATCCAAACCCATCCGTAGTGGGCTTGGGCTCAATTAGCATGTTTGTCAACGGGCCATATTGAACTGGAACTCAAATTTGTCCCTTTCAATATGTTCGACGACTCTCAGGAGCATAATTAAGCTTTTGACCATCGACTCGTGACACATTGCTGTCTTAATATATAGCGTTCAAACATCTTGGAAAGATGAGCTTATCCTCCTTCCCCGCTCGAACCCGGCTATATATGGTGATTAGAACACATTGCTGTCCCTTTTCTAGGCATGGGACTATCTTAAGTGAACACATTTATTGGCCCGCTGATGTATCTGCTTTTGATCCATACTTTGAGACAGGATGAGATTAATAAGGTTAAAAACAAAAGAAGCCTGAGCATATATTTTTACAGATAAGCCATATAAAATATGTTTAGTTGAATTGCCAAACCTATACTAGATAGGTTACTCTGTTTTCGCTTTGCTAATGAGGATCCGGACTGGTCGCTCTTCAACTCCTCTGATGGCCATACCCGATCTTCCTTCAGTCCTAAACATTATAAGGTGGTATTACTGATTACATGTAAAGAATTGCAGTCTGAGTGCAATTTTAAAGCTGATCTTAGTTAACATATTATGACATCAATACCAAGTTTTCTATTAGACATACATGACTAATTACATTAAAATAAAGATACCAATGAGTCAGCGAATTACGAAGTATAATTGGAGATTGATTCGGGTGGCCACGTCTCTTCAATGATCGTGAACAAAGCATTTTTTGAAGCCCAAAAACCAGTCAAACTTACTATACAAGTCCAATAGGAAAGAAGCAAAAGGCGCAAGAGGAACAAAAGGAGCGGCAGACTGGTGTTGACAGCCACCTGCTATAAAATCCTCAACTGATCCGGGCTCACAGCAGTCACAGATTTCAATCAAACTCGAACAATTTCATTATGATACACTGCAACGACTAATCGAGACTAACTAGCGAGAACACTATGCCTATGTGTATAAAGTTAACAAGCAGCCGCCTCTAATTGCCGCCCCACTTAACACTAGAAGTCGTAGACCTTTTGTTTTGCTACTTGTATCACTTCTTGTCGACCAAGGAGCTTAGAGATTGAGGAGGAAAACATTTGTATAATTTCCTTGACCATGACCGTGTTCTTGGAACGAGGAACACAACGAGAGTAATTAAGTGACTAAATTTAGTGCTGTCTACTATTAAGTAAACAAAAAAGGAAATCAACTTCCAAAATGATGTTTTTACCTTTTATTTGTACAATTTAGTAGCTGTGGGCTCAAATTTATGGACAGTGGCGACATAGGAATGAGGTCAAATCTAGTCCATGGGTGGGCAACTTTGGGTTCCGATAAGATACAACCTACATTTCTTACTGGTGCTAACTTTCTACAAGTGGCAGCTCTTGGTGGAAAGGCACCTTTACGTGGTCAAAGGTGGATCCTATAATTAGCCTTGAGAAGAAAACCTCTCTCTTCGATCAATCAGTTTCTCTGGCTTAGTCTATTTGCCCATGATTTTTTAAAAATCGCAGTCCTATTAACGATATTTGCTGATAGATGAATTTTTATTAATTAAGTAGACGATTAAACTAGTCCTAATTCCTGGGCATTTCCCCCGTCAAATCAACTCTTTATTATTATTAAATAAAAGAACGGTTAAAACTCGAGTTCCGATTAAAAGCAGTCAATCAGCCAAGAAAATTCATATAATAAAAAAATAAAAAAACAAATTATTAAATAACTATAACTTATATCCTCATTTAATGAAAATTTATCTTTCAAATTATTTGTTTGTTTCTAATATAGGTAGCATATGGCACATCTTGACTAATTACGACATTATATGAAAAGATAAGGGGATAGATGTGAATAAGAAAGCTACAGAAAATTGAAAATTAACAATGTATGACTCGCGTTATTAATTTATGCATCTATCTAATTGGTAACTACTTACTATGAAATTAATTTAAATCTTTTTATTGTTGGATCATAAAGTAATTATGGTCTCAAATCTGTTAATTTAATTTTCGCACTCCACGACTAAGTAGAAGAAGCATGCAACATGCTTCGTAGCCCAATGAGCTCCCGCGTGAACCTAGTTAATATTTATAGCTTACATCGGCTCAATGTGTGGGTTTTGTTTGATAAATTTTTAAAATTTTTATTACAAATTAAAATTTAGAATATATACTATTAAAAAATATTAAAAAATTTCCCTTTTAAATAAGGTATGATAAATAAATATAAATAATTTTACAATTTAAAATTTAAATAAAAAACATCCACATCTTAGTTAAAAATTTCTAACGAATATTATTTTTGTCAAAATCAAAATTAATATTTACATTAAAGACTAATATAAATTGTCTTACACCAAAAAAATTCAAAATTCTAAGTGGCCCTCAACTTTTAATCATCAAAATTATACTTAAAGCATTATGTAATTAGATAAAGTTGTACATTAACTTTTTTATTTTCAATATGCAATATAGTTTAATTTAATTAATAATATGTAAATAATTATAAAGTACTTTGAAATGCAAATATTAGTAAATATTAAATTTTAAACACAAATTTTCTAAATATATTTAAAAATATCTTGCTCATTGAAATTAAATTGAGGTTATCAAAAACAAAAGTCATATGAAGAAATTTTAAAAATAAATATTTAATATTAATATATAATTATTTAAAAATATATTTTAAAACAACTAAAAATAAATATTAGCTAAAGCGAGAGTTTTAGACATGTAGGAAACAAAAATAAAGATTTTTGGGTAATTAAAGAGGTAGGTTAGTGAGCTGAAGATACAATGGATTATTAGGAGGTAGATTAGAGAGTTGGAGATATGATAAGATTAATTAGAGGAATTATTCGGAGGTGCTTTAAAGAGTTGAAAAGTTCAGAGGATTAATGAGAGAGTTGGAAAAATATAAGAATTAAAAACATCTTAGAAAAAGGCTGAAATAGTAAAAAAATAATCCTCCTATAATATATAGTAAATATGCTACTCATTAGATTTTCGCTTGACAGTCGGCCATGCACAACAGGGATTGAGCAGAGACTTCGAATACATTTAGGGTTTAAAACTTTATTTCTTTTTTCTAAAGATTTTAAAAATTAATTGTTTGAGCAACCCAATTGAGAAAAGTCTTTGGGTTCATGATTCTAAATTAGAGCGAAGTCGTTATCTTAATGATATAATCTGCAGCATGCCCGAACGAGGGAAATCGAGGGAGGCACTGATCTACACGATGGCACGATCAGCGTGAGTGTGCTTTTGTAGGTTTCTTTAACTGGAATGGTGCCTTACGGCATTATGTTTTGTCGCCAATTGCCAACTGACATCTTATTACCAGCCGCTATGTGACAATAGATACTTGTTTTCAATGCTTTTGCTTGGGAAAAAACAGAAAACTACTCAGATGCACATATGTATAATACAATCGCACTTTCGTAGAAGCAAAACCAATGTCTTACTTTTTTATTCACACAATATCGAATCTCGTGTTTAATGATCTGAGGCTATTTGTGATTCATTTGTTTACAAGCATTGAAAAACTATATCTACTACAAATTATCTGTATGTATTATGTGGAAGTATTTTTCAGTTTGAGCCTCTTGATTGTTAATCTCGTTGTTAACTTATATTTTTCCAATGCATATTTAATTTTATCTAATGTATCGCATACTGTTAATCAAACCCAGACTAACATGTCCCTCCCCTAGGAGGTTTGGGGTTAACTTCCTGACTTGGTTCTAACTTCTAACAGATTTGATCCACTTGCCTTGACAAAAAAAAAAACACTACTAATAATATTATCTTTAGAAGTATGTTTGGTTTATATGAAAATAATGTAAATAAATAAAAATTCATATGAAATATATATACAATAAAATAAATGACATGAAAATTTTAAAGATGTTCATTTTATATTTAAATAGTAGGCAAAAGTAGAAAATCAGATGAAAATCTAATTGCTGAAGACTATAAATGTGATCACTGATAAAATTTGAGACCACGTAAACTGGTTGTAGTAGCAAAGGTTGGTAATAAAATTTACAGTTTTAAAGAAATTTGGTCGCAAAAATACAACGGGACTCGCCCATTTTAATTTGGTTTCTAAATTAATGACCGTATTTACGGTTGTAAACCCAGTCACAAATTATTTGTAACCGGATTTTCGGTCGCAAATTAAATTTTAACTTTGGTTACACTAGTTTTTCCGGTCACTAAACCTTTACAACCGGTTTTCAATACTGATACGATCCCAAAGCTAATGTAAACCAATTATAACTTAGTTGCAAAATAATCCAAAAAATTTTAAAATAATTTTTATTTTTTGCTTTCAATTACTTTTAATAATAATAGATTATATATATAGAGCCATGCTCATATGCGCTGCCAAGAAAGGCAGCGCATGGGCTGCTGGCCATTGGATCGTGATCCAACGGCCCGCAGCATCCTGCCAATCCCCCCATTGAGGACGGTCGAGCCCTCCTTCGCCTGGCAACTCGGCTGGTTCCCCATGCCGCCACCGACGTGCGCCACCCGGCACCGCGGGTAGAGCTGGCCAAGGAAGTCGTCTGATGATGACGACGACGCGAAGTACTGTGGGGAGAGTGTAGAGGGCTGGTGGTGCATTCGCCCCTCGCCCCTCGTCCCCGCCGCCGCCACCCCCCCCCAACCCGGGCGAGCGTGGCCACCCCTGCCCCTGCCCAAAGCCGCAGTTCCCACCCCCTGCCCACAATTGCACCCCTTCCCACGCGGGCGGCCGAAGGCGAGGGTCGCCGACGGTGACGCGGCGTGGCAAAATAGAGGGAGGGGGAGAAATAGGGGAGGGTAGTTTTGTAATAAAATTTGACTCAATCTCGACTCGAGTCAAATTTTTATTATAAAATAAATATTTAAAAATAAAATAATTTTATAATAAAAATTTGACTCGGTCCCAACTCGAGTCAATATTTTAAAATAAAATTTTTAAGAAAATAAAATATTTTCGTAATATTGACTCGAGTTAATATTATAAAATAAATTTAAAAAATAAACTAATTTTGTAATAAAAAACTTGACTTTATCACACACGGATTTCTATCAATAATCGAGTCAAGTTTGTATTATAAAATTAGTTTATTTTTTAAAATTTATTTCGTAATATTACCTGGAGTATGGATCGAGTTAAATTTTTATTAAAAAATTATTTTATTTTTTAATATTTATTTTGCAATAAAAATTTGACTCGAATCGGGATCGAGTCAAGTTTTTATTACAAAACTTGACTCGGTCCCCAACCCCCAGCCCCCGCAGGCGAAGCGGCGACAGTGTTGGCCAGCAAGAGGTCGCCGGCAATGGGGTGACGTGGCAAAACAGAGGGGGTGAAAAACAGGGGAGGGTAGTTTCATAATAAAAACTTCACTCAAGTCGGGATCGAATCAAAATTTTATTACAAAATAAACTTCACTCAAGTTTTTATTATAAAATAATTTTTTTAAAATAAAATAATTTAGTAATAAAAATTTGACTCGATCAGCACTCGAGTCAATATTAGGAAATAAATTTTAAAAAATAAATTAATTTTGTAATAAAAACTTGACTCGATTATTGGTAAAAATTAGTGTGGGATCCAATCAAGTTTTTATTACAAAATTAGTTTATTTTTTTAAAATTTAATTTATAATATTGACTCGAGTCGCACAGAATCGAGTCAAATGTTTATTATAAAATTATTTTATTCTTTTGAGCGGGCAAGGGCTAGGGTGGAAGGTGGCGGCCCGAGGGATCGAATCTAGATAGGGATCGAGTCAATTTTTTATTACAAAATTATTTTATTTTTTAATTTATTTTTTAATATTGACTTAATTTATGAATGAGTTAAGTTTTTATTACAGAATTATTTTATTTTTTTAAAAATTTATTTCGTAATAAAAATATGATTCGTGACCGAATAAAATTTTTATTACGATACTACCCCACTCCCCTGTTTCAGCACCAGAGGGGCGTGGCGGTAGGCCGGGGGGCTGCGGTGAGGGGGGTGGCGACAGGGCAGGGGGAGGGGCGAGGGGGCAGCAGGGGGCGGCGGTTGGGGGTGGCAGGGCAAGGGGTGGCAGGCCAGGGGTTGGAGGCCGGGGGCGGCGGCAGGGGGAGGGGCAGGGGCGGCAGGGCAGGGGGAGGAGCAGGGGAGCGGTAGGGCATGGCGAGGGGCGGCATGTTGGGGGGTGGCGGCAGGCCGGGGACTGGCGGCCAGGGGACGGCGAGTGGGGGAGCAGGAGGCGGCGATTGCCGGTGGTAGGGGGTGGCGGAGGGAGGGGGGTGGGGGTGTGTGGGGTGGGTGATGAGTGATGAGTGCTCCAGTCCGTTGGATCTGGATCCAACGGCCTGCAGATAGTGCGCATAGGGTAGCGGGGGGGGGTGGGGTGGAGGGATGGGTTGGATGAGTTCTCCAGGCCATTGGATCTGGATCCAATGGCCTGGATTTTATAGGCTGCCTATGCGCTGCCTTTCTTGGCAGCGCATAGTAGCATTTATATATATATATATATATATATATATATATATATATATATATATATATATATATATATATGGAAAAAAATATAAAAACATCGAATATAAGTTTAATCTAAAATATAATAAAATATTCAATCTCATACATAAAATATAAATCAATTGTTTAATACAAAAAAACCTAGATATATCTATATCAAGCAAGAGGAATGAGGATCACGAGAGGACATATCATGGTCATAATCAAAAGGGTCACGACATTGTTATCTACATATAATCATCATATGACGATGTATCCGAGTATTCAAAGTAGTAGTAATGGTTGGACAAGTCGCACAATTTTGCTTGACATCCTCCTTCGATTACTAGTCTCTCTTGTCAACAAGCTGGGTAAGCTAGCGGTCTCGAGTGTCAACCTATGCTGTCATCTCCTCCCTTATCCTCGTCTGCATGTATATCTTAGTCACTGGTCTTTAAATCTTCGAATCGACTGAGAAAAAACTCATTAGGCTAAGGAGTCTCGCTCATCATACCAACACTAGACCCAACACCATCGACACTGTAAGAAGTAGATCCATGTGACTTGGCAGGAAGGTCGTGTACTGTCGTCAATGCATATCCCAATCTATAATACTGACCCTTGTTTGTCTGACAGACCCTAGTTTGGCTCTTCGACCGGATATCAGTATGCCATAAGATCGATTGTAAATGGCTACTTAGAAAGATTAGTACCATATGTCGAATCTATATGCTCTCAATACCTAGCCTGAAAAAACGTTATTAATTAGCACAGATCAGGTCAACAATTTTTTTAAAAAAACATGCACAAAATAAGTAGAACATCATATGACATTATGTAAAAAGAAGTTTGATGTATTTGAAATTATTATAAAATATATAATTTTAAGGAAAATCTGGCAGAGTTTCCCTAGTAAATAAAACATTAGAATAAAATTTACTCCTGTACAAATTTTGCATTTCATATTTCATAATTTTATAATTCATATTTCATCCAAAATTTACACATTCGACAAATAATTTCACATTCATTAAGTAGGAAATGCTTGGTTTTCACATAGGTAATTTTCCTACAAAGTAAAAATAACATAGAAGATCCTCTAACCTATGTTTATTCATTTACTCAGACTGTTTGCAATAATTAAACATTTGAAAAATATTTTAAAAAAGAATTACACAAGCAAAATTTACACTTTCATAAAATAATTTAATATTTATCAAGTAGGAAATATTTGATCTTTACATATGTCTTTCTCCTGCAAAGCAAAAACAACGTAAAAGCTCATCCAACTTATATTTATTTGTTTACTCGAATTGTTGGCAATAATTAAAAATTTGACAAATAGTAAAAAATAGAATTATAGATAGAAAATTTACACATTTATAAAATAATTTCACATTTGTTGGGTAGGAAATGCTTGGTTTTACACAAACTTGTAAATTTTAGAACAAAATCATATTTCGAAATGAAAATTTGAACTCACTTATTTACTTATTTAAAATTTTCATGTATAAATAATATAAATTGAATGTTGATGTAATTAATCATCAACTCTTTGTACTATATATCTATTAGATCAGAAAGTACGTTAGTCTACATCGGATATGGTCCATGAAATTTGCCCTTATTTATAACACTAATATGTCTAGACATACTCAAATAAAAAAGTCTATAAAATTCACAAAATAATTAGAACATGCTCATCCTAAATCTGTATTAAAAAACAAGGCTTCGGAAGATACAACAATGCTCGGCTCCTACGATTTGTTTGGTCCTCAAAGCTGCCAAAAACTACATGCCTCATTGGTGGCATCTGCATGAGACTCTCCGCATCATTACCCAATAGGGGTGTATGGGCATTCTAATATTGTGGTTATGCAATCGGTTCATCTACGTGACCCCTGCCATAGGATCCAGATCCATGTGACGAGCTCCCACGCTAAATTAGCCGACGACCACGAACCATATCTACAATCACAAAACTTTTAAAAATATTATTTGACATCATAAAGGTTTATACTCCATTGATTGACACATCCATTGCACAGACGAATTTCTAAATTACTAAAAATACCTACACTCGAGAATGTAAAATTAAGAAACATTTCAACTCTTTTCGCATAATCTGGGTTGATCTTCGCCTAACCAACTTTTACGCAACCAATCACACCTATTTGTATTCATTAATGCATGCATTAAATAATGAAAATAAATTAATTGATATGTCTATAATACAATAACACATAAGATAGTCTATATGTTTATATAAAATATAGGTAATACTTAAAAAATATTGTTTTACATGATTGTCAAATAAAATTATGACAAATTAAAAGTTGTTAATGAAATCATAGTACTCAACACAACTCAAAACTAATCAAGTCTTGAAAAATACTAAGTAATGTATTTGATCTTATATTATAATGCTTGATTGTAGTCCAAATTAATCAACTATAGAAAAGGACGAATTTGAATACTTAATCAAATTAATAAGTTTAGAAAAAATCTCACCTACCCTAATTCCAAAATATATCCAAAAGAACAATAATAATTAATCACAAAATAAACTACAATAGTAAAAATTCGTCATAACAGTAAACAATAAATATTCAACAACAATTAATAAATAGCAACAATAAATATTTCGATCATAATTGACATGTTTATCAAAAAAATAAAAACTTTAAAAACTAGAAAATTATACGTAAAATGTGTATGAACCGTGGCCATGACGACATACAAGGCTGTCGGCGACTTCCTGGGTGGTGAGCTGTGTGGACAACCATGTTTTATTTATATATAAAATAATAAATATAAAAATATTTTTATATTAAATATATTAATTATAACTATTTTTGAAAGGTCGACTATTTCTAATTTTCATATTATCCAAACAAACTCTTAACAAAATTTTTAGATATCCAAATACAAATAAAATTTTAACATTTCATTTTTTATATTTATTTCGTATAATTTTTATATTATCTATCCTAATTCCTATCTACTTCGAGAAAGTCTCATTGTGAAATGCAATCAGCCTTTTTTCTAAGCTTTCGACAGGAAAAGAAAATCCGCCTTTTTTCCCCTGAAAAAGGAAAAGATGAAAGGCCGCAAATCCACGGAAGTGTCATATCCCATGCCAATATCTCGTTCGCTCCTGGGATTTGGGCACGTATTTTACATTTTACAGTTGGAATAGTTGTGTATTGATTTATCTTTGTATAAAGGCATTATGATTATGCTCTGCAAAAAAAAAGGCATGCAAGATATGTCCCACACGTGTGTGATTTTCTGTTTTGATAAGGAGGCACATTTAATTGGAGGTCACATCGGGACAAAACACGAAGACTTACAAAGTCATCAAAGGCGGCTCTCAATGGAACTTTCCTAAAAACTTCCCCACTTGCCTTTTTTATACACCTCTTCGCTATCTTTCCCCTCCTCTCCAACCCCATGTAATTTTTAAAGAATTGTGACCTTCGGAATGTCAAAGAAATTAATTTTTATTTCTAAAGCCATTTCAGTAAGGTATTCGTTTAGGTGGTAATGGTAATTCTTGGCAATAAATTAAGTCGTTTCCACCCTTAGTTACTTACTTATCCGATGTCGAGTATAATTGTCAATCCAGCCTGAACCTGATCTAATATTAAACAAGGTTTCAAGGAACCCCAACTTCTTGAAAATATACCACTGATTCTCTACACCATTCTTTATAGCACTAATTGGATCTAACATTTAATGAAGTACAGATTATTGGTCAAATCGAGGAGTCATCTGCAACACAAATTTACATGCATAAAATTTGTATTTAAAAAAAACATTTACCCTGTTCTGGACAATATCAAAGGACCATGAGCAAACGTGAAAAAATGATTATATTTTAAGTTTTAATTTAATGAAACACACGGGCCATGAAGTTAATAAAAGCCTGCACTTAACAGTGTAACATAATCTAATCTACCATATTCGGGCAAAGTGAAACTCATGTATTTGGCCTCAATTATTTATTCTTCGAAACAAAAAAAATCATCAAAGCTTAGAGTCCTAACATATATAATCCTTCTAGATTGTAACTCAAAGACAAATGTTTTTCTTTCAGAAAAAAGACTGTTTTTATGAAAACTTGTCCATACAATATATGATTCCCCCGCCCCCAAAGCTTGCCTTAAGCCATATATATATATATATATATATATACACGTTGAAGTGAACCCGAGGCAAAAAAAATTTCTACTCTGCAAGTTTTATTTGGACGGCCCATGTCTATTATTTTAAAAAAACTAAACTAAACTTTGATCTAAGCCGTTCGATTATAAGGATGATCAATATCTATTATTTTTTTAGAAATAAAAACTAAACCTCGGATAATGACGCCGGCGGCCGCTGTGCCGGCCAGGGTGACCATGTTTGGCCACCCCTAGACCAAATCCAACCGTGGTCGGATTTGGCTGTGCGGCCAGGCGGCAAATGTACTTGGCCAGTGGCGCCCAGATCCGGCCATGCAACAAAAAAATAGCCGCCCCGTGGCTATCTTGCCGCACTACCCAACCCTGCCAATGCCAACGCCAACGCCATTGGACATGAGGCGATGGAGGCTGCGGGTGTTGTTCGTGCCGTCGTCGTTGGCACCGAGAGAGGAATCGGAAGAGTCGGAGTTAGAGGGGGAGGGGGCGGGCGATGGTGATGAGGGGGAATGGGGATGGGGAGGGGGAGGGCTCCATGGCGTTGAACTTCTGGAAGTATAGCCAAGCGGTGGGGCAGGGGGAACGGGTGGAGGCGGCAGGGGCCGGGCAGCGCTTCTCAGCTCGGTAGCGCTTGCAAAGCTTCTCAATCTTGTGGCAGCACTGGACAGGGGTCTTGGGCTTGGTGGTGGGGCAGCGAGGGTGGCGATGGCCTCGGCGTCAGTGCCGGCATCCATGGCAGCGAGGGCAGCCGCTCACCGACGAAGGAACCACTTGATGTGTGATAGCAAATGGGCTGAGCTCTTCGACTTGGAGGAGGAAGTAGCGGTGCTGGTAGGTTCGGTGCTTGTTACGACATGGGTTTCGAAGAGGGAGATGCTGTCGTCAGACCAACAAACTCTTGGCGATGAAAGACAACGGTGATGAGGCATTTTTCCGGTCTGGTTCCAAATCTGGTCACCGCTAGCAGGACCTGGCCATCCCCCAACCAGATCTGGCTAAGGGATAGCTAGACCTGATTGGCCGTCCCTCCCAATGTCGACACCCCCACCCTACCCACCCACTGCCCTCGACTCAGATTTGCCGCTGCAGCCGATCGTGGCCAGAACTTGGCTGCCGATGGAGGGGGTGGAAGATTTTTTTTTGCTTTCATCAAATGTAGGCCATTTTTATGATCAAACGACCTAGATTAGAGCTTGGGGAAGGAAAATATTCCTGCCCTGGGCTTATAAAAACTTTATATATATATATATATATATATATATATATATATATATATATATATATATATATATATATATCCAGTTAGTTTGGGGTGTGCTGCATGCTTTTGCAGCGCATGCTGTGCACCCCAACGAGAGCCGCTGGATATTCACACCCCCCTAGTCGCCGCCTGCTGCCACCATTAGACCTCCTCACCGCCCCCACCCCCTGCCCCTAGCCACCATCCCTTGCGATCACCACTCCCCCCAACTGCTATTGCCCTTCGCTGCCCTCTCAGCCACCTCTGCGCTCGGGGTAGTTTTGTAATAAAAACTTGACTTGGTCCCAACTCGAGTCAATATTACAAAATACATCTCGATAACTATAATAAAAATATAGTAAAATACAATAAAATAAAAATAATGGAGTTGTAACTTGAATAACATGCTCCAAAATTAATAAATAATGCATCCTAACTCGGTAAACAGTTTTAAAATTAAGTTTGCGATCAACTATATATTTAAAAAAAATAGCATACTCTTATATATTCTGATAACTCTTTTTTTATTTCTGCATTCATCATGTAATGTGTAAAAACAGCATAGATTTTTCCTCCCAGAATTCGGAAACACATCGATGCCCGTATTCAAGAATGGCTGGCCTCTTATTAAGAACATTTAATTTATGTTGATGAATTCAGAAACATATTAGAGCCAAAACACATGAGAGCCATCTTATTTAATTTTCTTCCACATGATGAATACAAGTACAAACAATAAAAGATCATGCCTGCGAATAACTTAAAAGTTACAAATCTGTCAAGTTTTATTAAAGATAATTACAAATCATGGAAACAAGTTACAAATCACTAAGATTATATAGTCTTTCCAGATTTGTAGCTATCATAGTCGTTCTCCATCATTGCTTTGAGATTCACCATCATTGCAACGATGCCTCTGAATAGACTCCACAACTCCACTTTTAGATGGAACATTTTTTTCCTATATATTTAAAAACAAAACATGGAAACTAATCACATAAATTATTTATAACAAAGATCAAAACAAGGTTTGTGTTAAGCAATATTACCGATGTGTTACAATTGCAGGGCAAGTGCGCTTATCGTGCCCAACTTCCCATTTATTGCAACCATGATATAACCTATCTTTTACCATATGCTCAATTGCAAGTTCTTTACCACTTCCACCTTTTACCACTTCCTTTTGTTTTTGATTGTGCAGGTGGATGATGTATTTGTATTCCATGATGTACTTATATTCTATGATGTGGATCATCTACCATATTTTCTATCAATTTCTATATCTCCAAAAGTTTTTGATTGGCGAATTCAAATTTTTCAGATGATGAATATGCCTTTTTGGCCAATCCATAGAACATACACTGCAATTCTCCCCAGTTAAAAAATAAAGTATTGTTGCAATCACTACTTCGTTCCACTCCATCACCATTAAAAACAATTTCCTTTGCTATTTTAATTGTTCATCTCTTCATGACATAGAGTTGAGAAAAAATCACCCTCATTCAATCTCAGTATATACAACAAATGCTTACATGAAATACCTTCACTTTCCAAAAATTTACAACTACATGTGCATCTACTATCAACTCGTATGTAAGTAGCACGTAACCAACTCATTATTATTTCTACAACATGTTACATCATACTGTTTAACATCCTCCTAATCTGATTTTTTATGAGATAAACAACAAACTAAACTGTATTGTAGTTCTTCTTAAAACTTATAAAAAAATTTCGAGTATAAACCTTTTCCATCTTATATTTCATCTTGAATGAAGTGACCAATATAGGGCTTTTATACGAGTTTTCATAAGATTTTTTTGCTTCATTTTATCTTTATCTTTTGATAGCTCTCTCAAATTTATATATAAACTCAATTTCTAGCATAGATATTAGTTGAGAAGTTTTTATATTAGCCTCTACAAATGTGTCAATCAAATTTCAGTGCACACTTATAACATGCCTATGTGACCTAAAAAATGAGTTTTTGATGGTGTAAGGAGTGCATGAATATGTTCTTCTTCAAAATGCATGACCTTCCATGTACCCTCTTTATTTTTAGTTACCCTAATGCATGTTTGACCATCTTCTTTAATTATAGGATAAATTCTCTTTTTTCCTTTGTGGGGTATTTCTTTCTTTTGTTTGCTCATACTCATTCCATTATTATTGTTATCATCCTTATATCCAATTTATATTTTACACTCATCTTCTTTTGAACGTCCTTCTTTAGAACACACAAATACGAGAACATACAAATACTTGAGAACATAACTTTTTTGTTCTCTTATGATAATTTATTATATATTTTCGTACACCAAATCCGGCCATTTTTGAATAACTAGTGTAGAAGTTGAGTGCATCGTACAAACAATTAAATTGCATTTCAACCTTCGGTTTGAATTCATTTTCTATAATAGGATAGAATGTTATAATATGTTGGCCTAATTTTTCTTCGTCATTTCCTTTATCTTGAATATTGTCCATTCTTAATAAAATACAAAATTTTGAAAAACTAAGAATATAATCAACTAAAATAGTTACAATAAACGTTCTTTAGTTAAGTCAAAGCACTTTTAAAAGGTTTCACTCTTACTTGATGCTAGTATTCAGCTAGATTTGTGGCAGTAGGCGCGGCAGGGAAGGGGGGCCGCGGCTGGGGTTGGGGGACACGACTGCAAACGGGGGCTGGGGGGTGGGCAGGCGGTGCCCGATGGCGGGGGAGGGGGTTTTAAAACAGTTGAGCGGGCGGGAAAGCAGCACGGGGCGAGAAGCTCGGGCGGGCGAGGTTGTTGCCAGGTAGGGGGGAAAGAATGAATGTGAGCCACTAGAATAAGGGGGCCAAGGTGGAAATAAATAGATAAGTTCTTGTTCCATAGAACCGAAAATCCATCCTTTATATATATATATATATATATATATATATGAGGGGCGGATTTACTGTGCTCAAGCACAGGCAAGCTGCCTGATAGCTTGAGCCATCCGGCCGTTGGATTCAATCCAACGGCTGGATAAACGCGCGCCGCCGGCCGACGCGTCGCCGCCGCCCCCGGCCGACGTGGACCCCTGCCCGGCCCGTCGCGCCGCCCCCGGCCGACGGGCGGCGACCCCCTCCCCCCACCACCGGCGGCGCGGGCGGCGGATCTAGCCGCCCCGCTCTTCCCTTGCCGGTCCGCCGCCCGCCGCCTCCCTGTCGCCGTCCCCCGCCCGCCACCCCGTCGCGCCCCCGCCCGCCACCCCGCCCCGTCCCCCGCTGGCCACCCGCCCGTCCCCCGCCGGCCACCCCGCTGCGCCACGCCCCCCCCCCCCCCGTCCCCTGTCCCCCGCCGCGCCCCCTCAGCCTCCGCCCGCCACCCCGTCGGCCCTCGCCCGCCACCCCGCCGCGCCCCCTCGGCCCCCGCCCGCCACCACGCCGCGCCGCGCCCCTCGGACCAACCCCGTCCCCTGTCGCCGCCGCCCCCCCCGGCTGTCGCCGTGGCCGGGCCCCCTTCCGCCCCTCCGCCGTCGTTGCTGCGGCACGCCGGCGCACCCCTGTTTTTTTTTTTTTTTGATCTTCGCCGTTGGATGCTAATCCAACGGCTAAGATAAAACTTGAGCACAGGCAAGCTGCCTGTGCTCAAGCACAGAAACCTTATTTCCTATATATATATATATATACACTATGGTGCGCTACAAGTTTTTGCAGTACACCATACGCTGCTGAACGAGAGCCGTTGGATTAAAATCAATCGGCTCTCATTCATCTTGCTTTTTTCAAATTTGTGACCCGATTGCCTGCCTGACCCGCCTGACCTGCTCGAATTGGACCTCCCGCTCGCGACCGCGCCATCGCCTGCCACAGCCGCAGCCTCGCCCCTGCCGGCAGCCCTGCCCTCCACGGCTCGGCTGCGGTAGGCAGTGGTGTGGTCGCTAGCGGGAGGTCCAGTTCAAGCGGGTCAGCCGGGCAATCTCACAAATCTAAAAACAAGATGAACAAGAACCGTTGGATTTTGATCCAACGGCTCTCATTCAAAACACGTGATAGGATCCGATATATATATATATATATATATATATATATATATGCCAAAAGAAGGGTGGGGCCCAACGACCACAAACTTTGTTTTCATTGCACACTAGGGAGGGCCCCGGTGCCGACTTATATCAACACCGCCTTCTCTGACTTCCCACCCCGCCACCATCCCATCCCCAACGCCCCACTCCCACTCCGCCACCCACTGCCGCCCACAACATGCCGGCCTCCATCCACTGGCCACCGCCACTCCTCCTCCTACTCCTCCTCGTCGCCGTCTCCGCTGTGTCATCGGACGACACGGAGCGGGACATCCTCCTCGAGTTCAAGTCCCACCTTATCGCTGCCCCCTCCCCATTCGATTCCTGGCGGCCGGGCTCACCGTATTGCTCCTTCTCCGGCGTCACCTGCAACTCGGACGGCTCAGTCACGAGTATAGACCTCACTGGACGCGGTCTCTCAGGCATCGTCAACTTTAGGACCGTCTGCCGCCTCCCCGCCCTTGAGAAGCTCGCCATCGGCTCCAACTCCCTCTCCGGCGGCGTCGGGCCGGAACTCCGATCATGCACCGGGCTGCTACATCTCGACCTCGCCTTCAACTCCTTCTCCGGCGCCGTCCCAGACTTGTCCGCTCTAGTCAAGCTTCAGGTCCTCAACTTATCCGATAACGTCTTCTCCGGCGACTTTCCCTGGCCGTCGCTCAAGGGGTTGTCCGATTTGCAGCAGCTTATTCTCGGTGACAACCCCTTTGCCCCGTCGGATTTCCCGACCGAAATCCTTGGTTTGAAGAAGCTCCAATCGATTTACCTCTCCAAAATCTCCCTCGCCGGCAAGATCCCCCCGGCCATCGGCGGACTTACTGAGCTATTCCGGCTCGAGCTATCCACCAATTCACTCACCGGAAACATCCCCGCCGAGGTCGGGAGGCTCTCCAAGCTGAAAACTTTGGAGCTTTATGAGAACCAACTTTCCGGCGAGTTCCCGGCGGGGCTGGGCAACCTCACCGGCTTGGAGTACTTCGACGCATCCACCAACCGCCTCACCGGGACGCTTCGGGAGCTCGTTCCGATGGTGAATCTTGTTTCTTTGCAGCTCTTCAACAACTCCCTCTCCGGCGATATCCCGCCCGAGTTCGGCGACTTCCGCCGCCTAGTCAATCTCTCGATTTACAGCAACATGTTCACCGGGCCGCTGCCGCCGGCGATCGGGAGCTGGGCGGAGTTCAACTTCATCGACGCCTCCGACAACTTCCTTTCCGGCGGGATCCCGCCGGACATGTGCAAGAATGGGACGATGAAGAAGCTGCTAATCCTCAACAACAACCTCACCGGCCAGATCCCAGCCACCTACGGCGACTGCAAGACCATCATACGATTCCGGGTGAGCAACAACGACCTCTCCGGCGTCGTTCCGGCGAAGATCTGGGGTCTGCCGAACGCTGAGATCATCGATCTCCAATCGAATCGGTTGGAAGGGCCGATCACCGCTGACATCGGCGGCGCGGCGAAGCTCGGCACGCTGTTGATCGCCGATAACAAGTTCTCCGGGGAGCTGCCCGATGACATCTTGAAGGCGGCAAAGCTGCTTTCCATCGACCTCAGCGACAACACGTTCTCGGGCAAGCTCCCGGCGAAGATCGGAAAGCTAAGCGATCTGAACAGCCTGTATTTGCAGAACAATCGGTTTTCCGGCGTGATCCCGGCGGATCTATCTTCCTGCCTCTCACTCGACCAGCTCAACCTGGCCCGTAACTTATTTTCTGGCGAGATTCCGGCAAGCTTGGGCTCCATCCCGTCACTCAACTACTTGAATCTCTCCGGCAACCAGCTCTCCGGCGAGATTCCGGCCAGCTTGTCGGGCTTGAGATTGAGCACACTCGACCTGACCAACAACCGGTTGTCGGGTCAGGTCCCGGACTCACTCGTGATCGGAGCTTATGCGGGCAGCTTCGATGGCAACGCCGGCCTATGCAGCTCAACCACCGGCGGCGAGTTGCCGGCTTGCTCGCCGGAGGCGAGAAAGACCGGCAGACTCCGGACAATAATCACTTCCCTCCTGGCCGTCACCGCGGTGACCCTGGCCTCCCTCGGCTGCTTCCTCTTTGTCAAAAAGCGTGGCTCAGAAAAGGAAGGCCCATCAAGACAAGATTCATGGGATCTCAAACCATATCAGGTGCTGACTTTTACGGAGCAAGATGTGCTAGGCGGGATCCGACAAGAGAATCTCATCGGCAAGGGTGGGTCAGGGGATGTGTACCGGGTCACATTGGCCGGTGGGAAGGAACTAGCAGTGAAGCACATTTTGACATCAACAGCTAGAAATGGAGATGGAGATGGAAATGGAGGCCCCAGGGGGAAGAGCAGCTCCGCCATGTTGGGTCGCCGGGGGCGGCAGGATAAGGTGGCGGAGCTGGCGGCCGAGGTGGCGGCGCTTAGCTCCGTCCGGCACGTGAATGTTGTTAAACTTTATTGTAGCATCACCGGGGAGGAGTCGAGCCTGTTGGTGTACGAGTACATGCCCAATGGGAGCCTGTGGGATCGGCTTCACACGTGTGGGAAGACCGAGCTGGACTGGTTCACTCGGTACGAAATCGCCCTTGGATCGGCCAAGGGTTTGGAGTATTTGCACCATGGCTGGGATCGTCCGATCATCCATCGGGATGTCAAGTCTAGCAACATCCTCCTAGATGACTTCTTCAAGCCCCGGATCGCCGACTTCGGACTCGCTAAGATGGTCGAGCCCGACTCGGGCAAGGACTCGGCGTCTGTGATACCAGGAACTTACGGCTACATCGCACCCGGTGAGTGCGACTTGTGATCAGAACTTCATTTTCCTAGTTGGTTATTTGTTTTTGAAGGAGTTGGTTATTAATTTGATTGAGTAATTGGGAATGATAAATAAAACAAAATTGGTTATCTATGTAACCAGTCTTCACCTTTCTTGTTAGGAAATTTATCTTGATCTGTCTTTGTTGGCAGAGTATGGATACACAAACAAGGTGAACGAGAAGAGCGATGTGTACAGCTTTGGGGTGGTACTAATGGAACTGGTGACTGGTAAAAGGCCGGTGGAGCCTGAGTTTGGTGAGAGCAAGGACATTGTAGGATGGGTTTCAAGCAAAATGACGAGTAGAGAGAATGTGATGGGAGTCATAGACCAGAGAATCCCAGAGACATTGAGGGAAGAAGTGGTGGTGGTTTTGAGGATCGCCGTCCTCTGCACGGCGAGGCTGCCCGCTCTGCGACCGACGATGAGGAAAGTGGTGCAGATGCTGGAGGACGCAGAGCCTTGCAAGTTGGTTAGGATAGTTAGCGTGAAGGAGGGTAAAGAAGGAGACGAGGAAGGAAGAAAGAGTTGCAAGTTGTGAAGATCAAACTCCCTTGTCCACGCCTTGCAAAAAAAAAAGGTCCACTGTCCACATACGTAACTCTTGACATTTTGCTTAGAGATGTGTACAATCTCCTCTCTGGGTAGGTGTAAATGGGATGACGGACTTGAATCAAAGCAACCAACCCACCATGAATCCCTTATCTACTACATATTAGGATGCAGCAAAGTTTACTTTACTTTACTATATATATATATATGTATATATGTATGTATGTATCGCCTTGTATTTGGGACTTTAAGTTCGAAGTAGTTTTGGAATGGCGGCTAAGGTTTGAGTGTGACTTTGCTTCACAACAACATTTGAGGGATAGAATTCAAAAAAGTTTTATGCGTATCATTGCAAAATCAACTTACTGAAACTGAAAACATCACAACCTTTCTCACAATACATCATAATTAAGTTCATAATCCACTTAACAATAATGCAAATGTATCAAAATTTAAGCAGCTTGATACAAAATATACCAGACCCATCCCACTAGTTTTGAATAATGTATAAATTAACCACGAACCATCTGACGTAATTTATTTCATGATATCTTATTGAAAGAGTTTTAGCCATGTCCTATTTTTTGAGCCTAAAGTACGCCGCATTTTGATTGGTCCACATAGGGGCTGCCTTACTGTCAACTTCTTTGATCACCTTTAGCATCCAAAACATAACATATTTGTACCTAAAAAAGAAGTGATTTCTTTAGACACTGAACATTAAGAGCCACCATCCTCAAATCCAACTAGAGTATATGTTGAAGATGACATTATCTAAGGTGCTAGCTTAACGGAGAAACAAATGCAACAAAACATTCTGCTGTGAAGAATTCTTCATCTTTCACCCGGCACCTAAAGGACGTCGAAGGATGAACCCTAAACTAGGAATCTATATGCCCATTATGATGCCAACCATACTTTATCTTGACTTAGGATCGGCAATGCAGAATAATTGATAGAGTTAGATAATGAACTTGAAACATTCACAAGAATTGATTGAAGTAAAACCTCATAGTAACAGCTACGTAGCCTACATGAAACATTATACATTATGAAAACTTGAGCACAAAATTCTATTTCTAGCTACAAAATTAAGAATAATTAATGTTTGCTTGTACAATCGAGCAGTAAAAGAAATGAAGCAAAGAAATACCTGCCTTATCGCTTTATTCCAGGTGGAAGAAACTTCACCAACATTGGTTGCTGCCAATACCATGATCAATATACCAAATGTAGAGAACCCTGAGGGATCTTTTAAATGGCAGAGATCCTAAAACGCACCAATATCCCATGATAAAACCAGCTACAACACTAACATAAATCCCGACAGCTTCATCACCTTTATGAATCAACTTGGAAGGACTTCCGGTCGTAATACTTGCATTTGTTTTCTTTTCTTCACAATTGTTTTGGAGTGGAAAGCCACACAATCCGTTGTTTACAAAGTAAATTGACGGATCGACCAAGGTCTGGACTATTGCCAGAGAGATTGTTGTGGGACAGATTCAATTGACCCAAGCGAGGTATGTGAGCCACAGTATGTGGTATTTATCCGGAAAGGCGATTTTCACATAAATCAAGTGTATCAAAATTTACCAAATTTCCTAATCTCTCTGGGATCAATCCGGAGAACTGATTATGAGATTAGCTCAACACAGTCAAACCAGCGAGATATGTGAGCTCAGCTGGTATCTCCCCAGACAAATTGTTTCTTGATAAATCCAAAGTTGTAGCAAGCGAAAGAATTCTTGCTGTGTATTTGTATCGTATGCTATTTCTTTTCACGTCTAACGTTTCTGTTTCGGTTTGCCTCGTTCCCATTGTTGTAAGATTGCCAATGTTACGAGGGATAGTTCCTGACAAGTTGTTATCTGCTACATCAAGCACATGAAGAAATGAAAGCTTCATTAGCTCTTGCGGAATCTCCATTGAGAAGAAATTTGATCTCAAGCGAAGCAAATGAAGATACCATAGGCTTTCACCAATCCATTTCAGAATTCCCCCTGTAAATCTATTACCGCCAAGATCCAGGGTCTCCAAGTATGTACAATTTTTCAGTTCCCATGGCAGCGTTCCTGAGAGACTGTTATCATCTAGGTGCAGTGACTTGAGATATTGAAGATGGCCCAATGAGACCGCTAACTGTCCGGACAAATGGTTTCCACTTAAATCAAGAGCTTCAAAACAGTCCAGTTCCCTATGTTTGAAGGTATTTCACCAGTAAACTCATTATGAGAAAGATCTAAAGAATTCCATGAGATATCACTAAACATTAGTCTTGATGGTATATGACCTCGAAATTGGTTGAAAGATAAGCTGAGAAATTTAAAGGTTGCATTGAGGGAAGGCATTGGACCATGCAGATAGTTGAAACTTAAGTCCCTTGACCTCCACAAATCAAAAGTACAAATTGAAAAGCTAGGTACTTTCCCTCCGATTTTATTGTTGCTGAGATCGATATCGGCCAAGGATCTGCTTTCGCAGAAACATTGCGTTAGAGAACCTTCGAGAGATGCATCGGAGAGATCCACGACTGCAAAATGTTTCAGTATTCGGAGCCAAGGAGGATAGCCAGGCCCAACTGAACATGAATCCAGGTAAAGAAATTCAAGGTCTTAAAACGGAGGAATCCAATGTGATGAAAGTTGAAGCTTGAGAAGATTTGACGAAATATCTAACTCTTCCAGTTTGGTTAAATTATGCAAATGGATGTCAAGCACTGGACCCTCCGGAGTGTTACCACCAAGAAGAAGCGTCCTTAGATGAGAGAGCTGCCCAAGTGTGACGGGTAAGTTTCCTTCCAATTGATTACGTTCTAGTGATAAGGTCTCCAAAGATGTTAAGAAACCCAAACAATCTGGAATGGTGCCATTTAGCGCGTTATAGCCGTAGGAAAGCTTTACCAATTTCTTGAGCTGACATAACGAGTGCGGTAAGGCACCCTCAATCTTGTTGGAGATGAGATGCGACTCTCTCAAGCTGTAAAGCTTCCACCGGACTTAGGTCCAGCTAGGTAATTCCCCAAATCCAGTTCCCACAAATTTTGAAGGTGTCCCATTTCTGTTGGTATGGCACCAGTAATGAGGTTATTAGAAAGGTCAAGTGTTTGGAGGGAAGCACTAAAGTTGTCAATTGAAGCGGGCAATTTTCCGGGCAAACGATTCCCATAAAGTTCAATCACCCTAATGTTGCTCCAACCACTTGAAATATCTCAGAAACATTTTGTTCCATCGACTTTCCATACAAATAAATTTCTTCCAGAGAACACAAGTGAGCTCATGTTTGAGTTTAATAGCCAGTGTTTCAGACATGGCCCAAGCTGGCGATTATCTCCGAATTCAATCACGCTCAGTGAGCTACTATTTAAGAATGGCAGCTTTGAAGTACTTCCTGCAAGATTACAATTAGTCGCATGCAACTCTTGGAGCGATGAGAGGGAACTTAAAACGTCCATCCATTCATGCCCAACCTTATGCAGATCTACGCCGTTCAAGTTCAGGTACTTTAGTACCCTCAAATTGGACAACCAACCAAGACTATTTGCATTGATAGAATGTTGCTGATTCAAATCCAAGACCTCAAGTTTAGATAGATTTCCAAGACTTTGGGGAATTTCCCCACTGAAATTAAGTGGTTCGGATAAATTTAAATAACGCAATTTCTTGAAAGCACCAAGAAACACCGGCATTTGGGCGCCACCCAAGTTTGATTGGCGTAGATCACGATACTGGAGATGATAGAGTTCAAGCAAAGATGGGTCTAGTTTTCCACTGACTTGACTGGTAAACATACCATTGGATTTATATTTATATAGGTTTGAGAGTTGGAGTTGGACAACATACACAGTTATGTTGTTACGGTGATCCCCCTCCATCTACAGCAGTCCTCACCTTCTCTCCAAGACTCTAAAATGTTGCCATCGTCTACGATATAGCCGCTCTTGAATTTGAGGATGGCTGCTTGCTCCCTAGGATGGCACTTCGCGGCTTCAATTCTCCCAGTAACCGCATAGGATGATGATGACAAAACTCACAACGATACAAGGTCAAGTGTGGGAATGCATGATCTTGCACTCCACAGCCACGGGATTATATTGATCAGTACAAAATCGAATTGAAGGAAAGCCAGAAAGACAATACCGAATACCGATCCTCGCATGCCCAGCTTCCCACTCAAATAAAAAAATTGCTTCATGCTTGTCAAATAAACTTAATTGGTCCAAGTTTCCCTTGGAAATTAGACAAAGACGAAGACTAGGAAAAAAATCGCATAACAACTTTGCCGCCAATTATGGGCCGTGAATCATTAATCACAAACAACTAACCGACGTAGTGAACAATCGCATTGTCACGAGAACATTTACTTATATGGCTATAAATACCTAACCTGACCATTAACCAATAGAACTTCCAAAAAAAATGGTCCTGACTGCCAAAAACTTTCCCTTCAAACAAGAGCTAGACGTTGAATGCAATTTCCTGTATTCAAAAGAGATTTCACCAGTGAGTTCATGATCATCAGGCGAATTTCTGAATGCAATTTCCGACAAGTAATGGACGGAGCTTGTTTCATGGAACAAAGGAGGCAAAGCTCCTTGACTAGAAGTATTGGAAAAAGGCTCAGATCATCAGATGGATGTCTCAACATTGTCAGCCAATGCGGATATTCAGACCAACAGAGCATGAATTGAGGTAAAGGTTATGAAGTCCTTGAAATATAGGAATCACATTAGATGGAAGATGAAATATCAGAAAACGTTGGTGACAAATCTAGATATTTTTGACTTGTTATAATTCTCGATGCCATTCAAGCACTTGACCCTCTAATTAAAGAGTCACCTTTGATTGCAAGAATTCATAAATTAGGGATCTATCTTTTTGTCTAGACGGTAAGCTTTCTTCCAAATGATTATATCATTTTATGCAAGTCTTAGGAAAACTTTCTTGTGTAATATAGGGAAGCAAATTTTATGAATTGTCACATGAACTTAAGCAATGCATCTAAGTTTGTTTGAAGGAATAGCAAATATCAAGCATATTTAGGAGAGTCCACACGCTTCGAAAACCAATAATTTACAAATATTTAACTCCCTTTGCTCCGCACCCCTCTTCCTAATTACTCACTTGTTATGGATATGGCATAATTTGTTAGGTTTTTTCTTCTTAAGAGTATAAACTTGCAAGTTTTGCTCGTCAATTGATACTCAGTGTTAATATGTGTAATTGTATTAATGATATGTAGCTCATTGTTACATTCAGAATACTAAAGAAATCCTAAAATATTAACAGAGGTGGCTGTTAGTTGTTCCATGGAGATTGAAGGGTCTCAAAGCTTCTCAGAATATTAACAGAGGTGACTGTTAGTTGTTCTATGGAGATTGAAGGGTCTCAAAGCTTCTCTATAAATTTGAGCTTCATTTGTCTCATTCTAAGAAGGAAAAACAAGTAAAAGAAATGACAAGAAAAAGAGAGATATAGAGATAAAAGAAGAGGAAAAATATTCATGAGTTTATCTTATACGGAGTATTGAGAGAGAGTGAAATCTTGTAATCTCAATAGTATAGGGTGTGTGAGTAATCTTCTTGTACATCTCTATATATATTTGATGACTGTAATCTTTGGTTGAATTAGTGAATTGTTCGTTGTTGCCCGTGGTTTTTGACTCTCAATTGAAGGAGGGTTTTCCATGTTAAATCTCTGCTCTTTTGTGGTCTCTTATTTCTCCGGTCTTATTTTTCCATTACTTTTGTTTACTGTGGTTGATCTCTAATTTTGGGGATTTTTCTCAACAATTGGCGCCGTCTGTGGGAAGTTTGGGACTCATTCAATCGGATATTGATTTGAGTGGGAGTCATGGCGGACAGTTCTAAGACTAGGAAAATTGAAAAATTTGATGGAACAAATTATCAATGGTGGAGGATGCAGATTGAGGATCATCTATACGAGAAGCAACTACATCAACCGCTTGTAGGTACCAAGCCAGAAGCGATGTCAGCCGAAGAGTGGGCCTTATTGGATAGGCGAGCCTTAGCCATCGTCCGATTGTGTTTAACACAGTCGGTGGCATTTAATGTCTCCAAACAGACGACCGTCAAAGGGTTGATGGAGGCATTAGCTGGTGTTTATGAGAAGTCATCAGCCTCTAACAAGTTATTTTTGTTGAGGAAGATTGTCTCTTTAAAGATGCCCGAAGGTAAATCTATTGCTAATCATTTGAATGATTTCAATAAAATTTGGGCACAACTTGAATTCGTGGAGTTGACTTTTAGTGAAGATATTAAATCTTTAATGTTCATGTGTTTTTTGCCGGAGAGTTGGGATACGGTAATTACATCTATAAGTAATGCATCAAAAGAAAAACTAAAGTTTGATGAAGTGCTAGGTGCAATCTTGAATCAGGAGATGATGAAGAGAAGCATGGTAGATAGCATACCGTCCATCTCGGGCACAGCTTTGTCGGTGGACAAAAGCAAGGGCAAAGAAAGAGGAAGAAGTCAAAGTAGAGGTCCTAAGAACCGAGGGCGCTCTAAATCCAAAGGAAAATTCAAGGGTAAGCCTACTTGTTGGTTTTGTGACAAGGAAGGACATTTAAAGAAGGATTGTCCCGAGCGAGTCAAGAATGTAGCTAATGTTGTTGATGGTCATGAAGAGAAATTTTGTTTATTTGCTCATGTTGATTACAACATAGATACATGGTATATTGATTCAGGTGCTTCATTTCATTGTACTTCTCACAAAGAATGGTTTTGTGATTTTGTCAAGAGTGATTGTGGATATGTAATAATTGGCAATGGTCAGAAGTGAAAAATTGAAGGTAAAAGAGTAATTCATTTGAAGATATATGATGAAGGTAAACTTATTCTCAAGGAGGTTAGGTATATACATGAATTAAAGAAAAATCGTATATCTGTTAACAAGCTGGACCAAGAGGGCTATAGGATCACATTCGAAAACAATCAGTGGAAGAACAACAAAGGAGCATTGGTGGTGATCAAGGGGAAGGCGGTGGGTACACTTTACCCATTGTCTACCAAGGTAGATCAGTTTGTTTCTTTGGTAGCTGAGAAGAATGATATAACAACGTTATGGCATAGAAAGCTTGGTCACTTGAGCGAGAGTGGGATGAGGATCTTACATTCCAAGAAGGTTTTGACAGGTATAATTGATTCTAACTTTGGTTTTTGTGAAGACTGTGTTTTAGGTAAACAGAAACGGGTCAACTTTACAAAGGGTGGGCGAGAGATGAAATCTAAAAGGTTTGGTTCATACGGATGTTTGGGGACCAGCCCATGATATATCTTTTAGAGGTAATCTCTATTTTGTTACTTTCATTGATGATTGTAGTAGGAAGATGTGGATCTACACTATTAAGAAAAATCAGATGTCTTTAACATTTTCAAGATGTGGAAAGCCCGAGTTGAGAATGAAACAGGTTTAAGACTGAAATGTCTTCTGTCGAATAATGGTGGAGAATATTGCAATAAGGTGTTTGACTCCTATTGTGAACAATGGGGAATTAGAAGGATCAAGACAGTGCCAAGGACACCACAACAGAATGGGGTGGTGGAGAGAATGAACAGGATCATCCTAGAGCGAGCGAGAAGCATGAGGGTTCATGCTGGACTCCCTTTGCATCTTTGGGGTGCCACAGTGGATATAGCTGTCTATCTAATAAACCGAAGTCCATCAAGGGCCTTAGATGGAAAAATACTGGAAGAGGTATGGTCTGGTAAGAAAGTTGACTACTCTTTTCTTAAAGTCTTTGGTTGTATTGCATATACACATGTTGACAGGGAATCAAGAAAGAAGCTTGATACAAAGTCCCGCAAATGTGTATTTCTTGGATATGGAGGTGATGAGTATGGTTACCGGATGTGGGATTTCAAGAACAACAAGGTGTTTCGAAGTCGGGATGTTGTATTCAATGAAGAGTGCATGTACAAAGACATGAAAGAAGAAAAGAACGAGGAGTCAAAAGAAAAAGAATATATGGAGCTCGATGAGACAGATGAAGAGATGCCAAGTGCTGAAAATTAATGATTTGTTCCAAGTGATGAGGAACAATTATCTTCTGAAGAGACCGAACAAGAAGGTGAGTCACAGACTAATCAACCAAATAATGATGCATCAGATTCTGAATATTCTGATGCACAAGTTGAAATTGATGACTCAGAGCCACCACAAGAGATAGTTGTTGCTCCTGAACCAAGGAGGAGCACAAGGGTTAGAATGCCTACTCAGAAATTAAATTTAATTGTACAACATGTTTTGTATACTGATGCAGGAGAACTAGAGTCCTATGATGAAGCCATGAGTGACAAAGCTCATCTTAAGTGGGAGTTGGCCATGAAAGATGAGATATCATCGTTGGAGAAGAATCATACATGGGAGTTAGTGAAGTTGCCACCAAAAAGGAGGGTTCTACAAAACAAGTGGATCTATCGGGTCAAGTCTGAAGCCGGTGGTGTACAAAGGTATAAGGCAAGACTTGTAGTGAAAGGTTTTGGTCAAAAAGAAGGGATTGATTTTCATGATATATTTGCACCTGTTGTAAAAATGACTTCTATTAGAATTATTTTGAGTATTGTGGCTGTAAAGGGTTTGTATTTAGAGCAGCTTGATGTAAATACAGTTTTCCTTCATGGTGATTTGGAGGAGGAGATCTATATGGAACAACCAAAAGGATTTGAAGTTAAAGGTAAAGAAAATATGGTGTGCAAATTGAAGAGGAGTCTATATAATGACAAACAAGCACCAACACAGTGGTATTTAAAATTTGACAAGTTTATGTTGGATAATGGATTTGCTAGGAGCAATTCGGACCACTGTGTATATCTACAAAAGTTTAATGATGGGGATTACATTATTTTAACTTTGTATGTAGATGACATGCTTATTGCAGGGACTTGTATGGAGAAAATTGTTAGTCTCAAGATGAGGTTAGCCAAGAGTTTTTCCATGAAGGATTCGGGTGAAGCAAAACAACTTCTTGGGATGCAAATTACCCGAGACAAGAAGAACAAGAAGTTGTGGTTATCTCAAGAAGGGTATGTGAAGAAAGTTCTTGAGAGATTCAACATGAATGAATCCAAGCCTGTGACTACTACTTTGGGTAGTTTCCAATTGTCCAAAGAACAAGGTGCTAAGAGTGAGGAGGATAAAGCTCACATGAAAAAGGTGTCTTATGCTTCAGCTATTGGAAGTCTTATCTATGCTATGGTGAGTACAAGACCAGATATTGCACATGCAGTGGGAGTAGTGAGCAAATTCATGATGAACCCAGGAAAAGAACACTGGGAGGCAGTAAAATGGATTTTCAGGTACTTGAAAGGAACTTCTAATTACTGTTTGTATTTTGGGGGTGATAATATTGATGTGCAAGGTTATGTGGACTCAGACCATACTGGAAATAGAGACAATGGCAGGAGTACATCCGGATACATCTTTACAGTTGGTGGAACCGCGGTGAGTTGGGTTTCCAAATTGTAAAAGATAGTTGCTCTGTCTTCAACTGAGGCTGAATATGTGGCTGCTACAGAAGCTAGCAAGGAATATATTTGGATTAAAACTTTAATGAATGAGTTTGGTTTTAATGGGGTTGATTGCAGGTTGTACAGTGATAGTCAAAGTGCAATCCATTTAGCCAAGAACTCGGCATTTCATTCTAGGACCAAACATATCCAGTTAAGGTATCATTTTATCAGATCTTTGTTAAAAGAACGTAAATTGAAGTTGGAGAAGATAGATGGAAAAAATAATCTGGCGGATATGTTGACTAAACCAGTGGATGGAAAAAAGTTGAGTTTTTGCTCAACTTTGGTGAACTTGCACTAACATGCAGGTGGACTCATACAACGAACAAGTGGAGGAAGAGTTTGCACTGGTGTGTTCCAATCGGACTCCAAGTGGGAGATTGTTAATATGTGTAATTGTATTAATGACATGTAGCCCATTGTCACACTCGAAATACTAAAGAAATCTCGGAATATTAACAGAGGTGGCTGTTAGTTGTTCCATGGAGATTGAAGGGTCTCAAAGCTTCTCGGAATATTAACAGAGGTGACTGTTAGTTGTTCCATGGAGATTGAAGGGTCTCAAAGCTTCTCTATAAATTTGAGCTTCATTTGTCTCATTCTAAGAAGGAAAGACAAGCAGAAGAAAAGACAAGAAAAAGAGAGATAGAGAGAGATATAGAGATAAAAGAAGAGGGAAAAATATTCATGAGTTTATCTTATACGGAGTATTGAGAGAGAGTGAAATCTTGTAATCTCAATAGTATAGGGTGTGTGAGCAATCTTCTTGTACATCTCTATATATATTTGATGACTGTAATCTTTGGTTGAAGTAGTGAATTGTTCGTTGTTGCCCGTGGTTTTTGACTCTTGATTGAAGGAGGGTTTTCCATATTAAATCTCTGCTCTTTTGTGGTCTCTTATTTCTCAAGTCTTATTTTCCCATTACTTTTGTTCGCTGTGGTTGATCTCCAATTTTGAGGATTTTTCTCAACACTCGGATTAGTGCAGTCAACCAAGTGTATATGTTTTAGAGTATGGTGCAGTATGCTCGTATAGTTGCACAAAATAAATCGTTCCTCCTTTTGGAGGCAACTGTTAGACGTATTCATTGAGCTTCCTCGGTCGAATGCTTCAACTTCGTCGGTATTAAACAAGATTGCGTATTAGTTTATACAGCATTGATAGTTGACACTTTATATTAAGAGCTCACCCCTTATAATTTAATGATTATGAACAAGGAGGATCTTAATTAAAAAAGCGAAAGTACAATATTTTCAATGTCCTATTTAGTCGTCTTGGGGTGAAAAAAAAATGTTCTCTTCAGTAGTTCTAAACATCAACACATGAGCACTTTGCTACTTTCCCTCACGTGCGTACATACAAGTAAGCTTATTTTATGTTCAACTTTAGTGGCACACAAAAGGAGCGTGTGAACCTTCATGCAACGCTGGAAACTTCGTTTTAAGTGTGTTACACAACAACGAAGGGACGGTAAGTGTTAAAATGAAACTGGACCCAGAGTATTGGGGATCATTTTGAGCTACAATCACATGTAATATCATGCAGTAGACTTTGAATAATTGGTTGGTCCGTCTACCAAAAATCTAGTGTCTTCTTCTGAAGATTGGTTTTATGACAAGAAGCTGGTTAGGATGAATTGGCTCCTGATGACAAGATTTCCACCTTGTTCGGTATCAAAAACCCCACTAAAAATCCCTGATTAGATTAGTCCATATAAAGAGAAAAAGAAGGAGCACTTAGACTACGTGGTGTGACTTCACCACTTCTTTACTTAAGCTATTATTGAAGCATCTCTCTTTACTTTGCACTCCCCTTATCCCCTTTCAGATTCTCCTAATTTTGGGCCTTTCCCAACCCAATGTCAAAATGGGCTTCAACCTCCTTCAAGCAACATTAGCTAATGTATCTCATGTTTCCAAAAATACAAATCAATAAAGACCCATCAAACCTGATTGCAGGTTGGTAACACCACTTCTACAAAGTAAAGAAAAGAGGATTATAACTTAATGGTGGAGCGAATCCAGTTTTGAATTAATTGATAATTTGATATAGCACATATAAGTACTAAAAACATTTTACCTAATATAAATATATACACCATAGGTTGTCTCCCTTTGTATAGAAGACCCATGTCCATCCACCAGAAGCTTTGGTAGTTAGTGGGTATAAAACACAAAAGCCTCTCTTTCCCTCCATTCTACTTGTACTCCTGCTCTCCTTGTGTTCTTCCGCTATCTCCCTTGCAATACTCTTCTTCTTCCCTGGCCTCTCCCACTGCAGTCGCAAACATGGCCCTTCTCCTCCTCCTCTTCCTCTCCTTCTTCACCTTCTCTTCGCAGTCCAACTTCCCCAGCCACTCCCATTTCTTCACTCTCATGAAACAATCCTTTTCGGGCAGCTCCATCTCCAGGTGGGACTTGCCTCCTTCCTCTCCCTACTGCAGCTACCCCGGTGTGGCATGTGATGATGCCGGTGATGTTCGGGAGCTCGACCTCTCTGGCTGGTCGCTCACCGGCCGCCTCCCCTCCGGTATATGCACTTACCTCCCTAAACTCCAAGTTCTGAAATTCACTCACATTTATATAAATGGAGGGTTTCCCCAAGGGATCACGAACTGCAACACCTTGGAAAAGCTCGTCCTCAGCTTCACCAACATCACCGGGCAAGTCCCCGACTTGTCCTCCATGTCCGCTCTCAAAGTGCTGGACCTGTCATACAATTTGTTCTCCGGCAAGTTCCCCACGTCTTTCACCAACCTCACCAATCTTGAAATGATCAATTTCAATGAGAATGAGAGATTTGACGTGTGGAAGATTCCTGACGAGATTTCCAAGCTCACGAAGTTGAAGAAGATGATACTCACAACCTGCTCTGTCATCGGATCAATTCCGGCAGTAGTTGGGAATTTGACATCCATTGTAGATTTTGAACTGAGCGGGAACTACCTCACTGGTTCAATTCCACCCGAATTGGGTAGGCTGACCAATTTAGCTCAGTTGGAACTCTACTACAACCAGCTCTCTGGCCACTTGCCGGAGGAGCTCGGCAACTTGTCGCAGCTCTCCAACATCGACGTCTCCGTCAACCGTCTCACCGGCAACATACCAGAGAGCTTGTGCCGTCTGCCAAAGCTCCGAGTTATCCAGCTCTATAACAACAGCCTAACAGGAGAAATTCCCCAAGTTCTGGGCAATTCAACCACACTAACGGGTCTTTCACTCTATGAGAACTCACTCACCGGTCCTTTGCCGGAAAATTTGGGAAAGCACTCGAAGCTTGAGGTGTTGGACGTGTCGGAGAATCGGCTTTCGGGCGAATTGCCCACCGATATATGCAGAGGTGAGTTGTTGGGCTACTTTCTAGTACTCGAAAATCGGTTCTATGGTCGATTGCCAGAGAGTTATACAAGATGTGTTTCACTTGTTAGATTTAGAGTTAGTAACAACCAGTTAAGTGGAGCAATTCCGGAGAAGATAATGGCACTTCCCCATGCTTACATTTTTGATTTGGCTCACAATAAATTTGATGGTCCAATGCCCAAATCGATTTCAAACGCGAAGAATTTGTCGACGCTCTTCCTTCAAGGCAATCGGTTTTCGGGGTCTATTCCTGCCGAGGTATCAAGTGCAAGTAATTTGATGAAGATTGATCTGAGCTACAATTTCTTCTCAGGGCCAATTCCATCTGAAATAGGTAAACTGAGGAAGCTAAATTTGCTATTGCTTCAAGGCAACAGGCTCAACTACACCATTCCCACATCTCTAGCTTCTTTGAAATCATTGAATGTTCTCAACCTTTCAAGCAATCTTCTCACTGGAAGGATCCCAGTTGTCCTTTGTGAACTCCTACCAAATTCTCTAGACTTTTCAAACAATGATCTAACAGGCCCTGTCCCTCTCCCAATGTTGAAGGAAGGGCTAAACGATAGCTTTGCTGGAAATCCTCGGCTCTGCCTTCCAGAGCAAGCAAACTCAACTATAGAAGGTATTCCACTTTGCCAAGAGGGCCAAAATCCCAAGAAACTTAATCACATATGGATAATTTCACTTTGTGGTGCAATAGTTGCTGTTGGCCTTTTCTCTTTCTTAGGAAATGGTTTAAGAGGGAAAAAACTGTGGCTGAATCAAGACAAACTATCTCCATGGTCTTCCTTCTCTTACGATGTTAGAAGCTTTCACAAAGTTTCCTTTGATCAGAGGAGATTGTTGAAGCAATGAGTGACAAGAACTTAGTTGGGCATGGAGGGTCCAGTGCAGTCTACCGGATTGAATTGAGCAGTGGACAATTGGTGGCAGTCAAGAAGCTCCGGACCCAGAGGAGCAAAGACCGTTCTTCGGATCAGTTCTTCAAGGATAGAGCACTAGAGGCAGAAGTCGAGACCTTGGGGAATATAAGGCACAAGAACATAGTCAAGCTCTATTGCAGCTTCACAAGTTCAGATTCCAATCTTCTAGTGTATGAGTACATGCCCAATGGAAACCTGTGGGATGCTCTTCACAGAGGGAAGTGCAGCCTTGATTGGCCTGCTAGGTACAGAATTGCTCTTGGAGTTGCTCAGGGGCTTGCTTATCTTCACCATGATCTTCTTCCCCCCATTATTCATAGAGATATCAAGTCTACCAATATACTTCTCAATGCTGACTACCTGCCCAAAGTTGCTGATTTTGGAGTTGCCAAGGTCTTACAGGCTAGAGGAAAGGACTCATCTTCTACTGTCATTGCTGGTACATATGGGTACTTAGCTCCAGGTACTTATCCAATCTACTTCAACTTTTGCATTTACATTGGCTTTGCTTGTGTATTCTCCATGTGCTTGGGTGGTAGTTGCATTGTTATTTAATCTTCTTTAATCCTTCAGATTATAATATTATTAAATTAAAGGACTAACAAGTTCTGGTGGCATATTTCAGAATGAATTTATTTGAATACGTGCAGTTTTGTCCTAAATGTTTAATCAAGTTGTTAAGGAATGATATGTCTAACACACCTTGCTATCCTTGAATGTGTATCTGAACACAGAATATGCATACGCTGCAAAGGCGACGACTAAGTGCGATGTGTACAGCTTCGGCGTGGTTCTGATGGAACTCATAACCGGCAAGAAGCCGATCGAATCAGAATTGGGCGAAAACAAAAACGTAATCTACTGGGTCTTGCAGAAAGTAGCAACCAAAGAAGGTGCAGTTGATGTCCTGGACAAGAGATTGGAAGGTTCATTCAAAGATGACATGGTTCAAGCGCTTAGGATTGCAATCAGGTGCACCAGCGGCTCACCCATGGCACGCCCAGCCATGAACGAGGTTGTGCAGCTATTAACGGAAGCAGACCCTTGCAGATTCGATCCCTGCAAATTGGCCAACAGAGCCAAAGAGTCATCTCCCACCATCGTCTCATCCATTGTATGATCAGATAGCTAGTAATGTACCCTAACAGAAGCCTTAGCTTGCTGCTCTATCTTTAGCACTAGAAGACTCGCATAAACACGTCAAAACAATGTTGAATATTTCTCCTTTTTCTTGTCTTTTGCGTGTCCGTGCTTCTAGATTGTGAAAACACAGTTGCAAAAGATGCTCTCTCTTTTCTTGTCCGAACTCCGATCTCTTTCTTCCTTTGTGTACATGTATGGATTTCAGACAACTTGATTGCAAACTGCTTTATTCCAACGCGCAGACCTGCGTATAACCGGAACCCACTGCTAAATTATTGCCTTGCTTTTGTGTAATCTTTGTTCCTTTTAGGCTCATTCGCAAATGGGTATCTCTCTTTACGAAGTGGATTCTTGCATATTAAACGAAAAAGTATGGTGGGATTCTGAACTGGGACCTAGTTGAGGACTGCATGAATTTGTGTGGCATCTCTTCTGATTGACCTTACCAGGAGACTACACGTTAAAATTACAGAATCATGCTAGGTATAGATGATAGAGAAGAGCATTCTTGCACAACCCAACCCATACAAAGTGAAGCATGAGCTCAACTGGGATTTGGGAATTTTTCTTTACTTTGTAAAGAATTGAAGGTGGCAGAATCTAATTAGCTCACGATTAATCTCCAGATTAACAATTATAGTTTTTTCTTTTTGGAAGGTACAAGTATACGGTGCTTCAAGGCTATGAAGCTTCTAAGCTGGAATTAGGGGTGGGCATCGGTCGGACAGACATCGGACGAATTATTGTCTGCGTCTGTCGGAAATTTTATCGGACAAAATTTGTCCGACCGACTTCGAACGTCAAATTGTCCATCGGGCCCGAACAATGTCCGCGGACAGTCCAAAATTACCTTATTTTCCAAAAAAATCGTCAGCACCGCCGTTGCCTCCGTCGCCGCCTGCCCTCCGCGGCCGCACTCCACGCTACTAGCAAAACCCCTACCGCTGGAACTGTTGGAATCGGCTCGGCGAGCCTGACACATCTACGACGTCGACGTGCTCGGCGGAGGTGGCGACTCGCCGAAAAATGGCTAAATAGAGGCGGTCGGTGGTGGGTGACTAAATCCGGCCGGCCTGGGCGGCGATGGGCTCCGCTCTTGTCGGGGAAGGCCGTGGGAGGGTCGGCAATGTCAAAGCGGTGACTGGATGGCCGCGACGACGGTCGCCGGCGGCGGAATCGACGACACGAGCACGTCGCTAGGCGCGGCGTCATGGAGGCCGAGCGACGGCCGGGGCGCTTGGGGCATCACGGCAACGCCACGGCGGGGCCTGGTGGCGACGATTGGTGGTCAGGGCGACGTTGGCGGTAGTGACGGCGGCAACAAAGGGGACGGCGCGGCAAGGGTTTGGACGGAGAAGAGAAAAAGGGTTGGGGGGTTTGAGTGATGGCAATATCGTAAATAAGACTTGACTCGACTAGACTCGGCTCCGTCGCGAGTCAATAATAACAACTAACTCGAAATAAATCCTAAAAAAATCCATAAAATAGAAAAAATTTCATGAAATAAAACAAACACTACAACATCATAACGACATGTTTTATAACTAATAACCCACCCAAATTCCCTGTAACGCGTCCTAACGCAGTAAACGACCTAAAATTAATTTTACGATCCACTATATATAAAAATAAAAAAATTAGTGGCATATTTTTATATATTCTAATAACTTATTTTTTCTTTTGTGTTCATGACATTATCATCATATATTTGGGTATACATGACTCTCATGGCTCATACACGCGACCGGCATCGGCTCAGTACACATATTTTAAAACATACTCGACTCGAACCGACGTCTGAACCGATAAGTTCATAAGCATAAAACCCTAACTCAGATTGCGGTTTTTACATTATGTTTATAATGTGATATATTTTTTCGAAGATGGATCATACAAGTTTATTATTAAATGTAAATGAACAAAGTGGATGTGAAAAAGATAGCAAAAATTCGATTGCTAAAGAAGGAAAATCTATGGACAGTACATTATCAAAAAAGAGAAAAATAGTATCCGGTGTATACGCTTATTTTGATAGATAATATTAGAAGAATGGAACATTTCCTATTTGTCGTTATTGTGAAAAGAAGTTTGAAGAACTGAAAGTTATGAAACTACTCATTTATAGAAGCAAATTGAAATGAAATATCCTAATTTCAAAATAAAGAGGATATAAAACATGAGTAATTAACTTTTTTATATTTTTTCATGTAGGTGAGCTAGATGAAGAATCAATTATTAGAATATTTTATCTTTGAAGTAAATGCAATATTGGACTACATTTTGATGCCAATGATTATTTTAAAGTTTTTATACATTGATTATCTTTTGTTTGACTTTAAAAATTGAGAGCATGTTAGCTAAATTGTAAGTGGTTTGATATGATTATTAATGTGAATGTATAGTTCTAAATTCCTAAATATAAGAGTGACTTTTATCCTTTTTATATGTATGTCATTTTTAGATATTTAAGATATTAAATATCAATTTTATGTATAAACTTAATTAATTTTACTGTATATTTATATTTTAAAATTTTCATAAACTATAATATTAGTCTTATAAATGTTGAAGACATTATATTATTGATATAAAATATCGGACACTTGGTCGATCGTTCGATCGGACAAAAAAATGTCCATGTTTAGTTTATTTTAATTTGGTCAAATTCGGTCGGTTAAATTCGGTCGGACATGCTTCGGACGTCGGACGGATGGACAAATTCGAATGTCCGTGCCCACCCCTAGTTGGAATCGCCAAATGGGGAGCTCCCGTTGAGCCCATTAAGCACTATGAACATGGGTCTTTTCCAAAGGGCAGTCAACAAACCTCATGCCTTCCTCGGGATACATTGACTTCAATTTTAATCTTAAAGATGATTTATTTATAAGAACTTTTTACCAAAAAAAGAGAATATATTTTTCAAAAGGAGAAAGATTTCCCAAAGGCAAGATTCATGCTGCTCAAAGTGATTGAATCTTAAAAAAAAAAATCAACTCTCACCCAAGCAACCGAATCTAATTGTTATCAACCGGACATAGCATCCCTCTCGCCAAATTTGGGCTAGGGGCGGTTCACTCCAGCCATCGACGATCAAATCTGGCCACATGGCTAAATCTGGCCACTTTATTGAATCTATTAGTGTGGGCCAGATTTGGTCGTGTGCCCCGATTTGGTGATCGTGTGGCTAGATCTAGCCTAGGGCGGCCTTAGCGGACATAGTAGGGGAAAGGGAGGGTGTTGAAATTTATTTTTTGAGTATCATTTAGTCTAGGCTGTCATTGTAACTTGGCATCCAAATTATTTCGGTGCTGCATTCCATAGTCTCGAGAAGGGCAATCTCAAGCAAACGATGGAATTGGTCTAATATTGCATGAGCGATGTGTTTAGCCAAGTTATTAGTCGCCAGAACATATATAAAATGCCAAATTAGGTGCTCTCCATGAAAAGCATGGGCAAGAAGGTGTACTCGCCTCTTTAGGGCATGAGGAGTTCCTCAATGTTGTCCGCCCAATGAGCAACATTTCCAACCCCTTTCTCGATAATTCAGGTGCTCTCCATTAAAAGCATGAACGAGAATAAATTAAGCTTTAGCAGTTCGTCAATGTTGTTCTCAATAAATTAAGCTTAGCATTGATCAAAGCCAATCCTCTTCCTATTTTTATACCTCAATATCCTCAATTTTCCATAATCATCACAAAAAATCTAATCTCCTCTTTACTTGTTCTTATCTCCATTTCTTTTGTATGGACATTTAATAAGGCATGGACACTAATCAAACCGACCAAGGAACAATTTGTGCGGGCATTAATATTATATTATAACATATATATTAGCCCTCAATATAAAAAAATTCTCCTTTTTTAGTAAAAAAACTTTATCTTTAACTTTTTACATATTTTTTATTGACTGTTTCTTTTTCTTAACAAAAAACACATGAAGACCACATAATTTATTAATAACAAAATAAAATGGTTTATGTATATATTTTTTGAACAATTTCTAAAGAATATTTACACGATGACTATAATTTATGACATATATTAACTCTTAGACCTTCCAACAAATTATTTTTTAAGACCATATTTAAACCGTTTTTTATGACCATATATAAACCATGTTCAATACAGAATCTGCCCGGGATTTAGTGATTGGATTATAACCATGAACACCTTATTCACCTATGTTGGGTTGACTATTATTATGAATGTTATTTTATATCAAAATTTAAAATCGACGACTTGATCTCCTCGTGGGCAATGGTATTAACGAAATCCAACATGCTTCTCCACGGAAGCATGTGTAAGTGGGCTTCGACTGACTAGGCTTATGTTAAATGGGCTTCACCACTTCCCTTTCGTGTTCTCACAATTTTTTTACCCCAAACTTAAAGGCGTCAGCTCTGACCGGTAAACTAAACTCTGCTCAGATATGCGGCAAAACAATGAAATTTGTATATGCTAAACAGAAGGATCTTCGATGCAGTTGCATTTTTTAAAATAAAAATAAAAGTATTTATATTTTCGAACGTTAAAAGATGTATAAACATAAAAAAACCATTTTACATGAATTTGATGTTGGAGTAAATCTACCATGTGGAAGCGCGTGACAAAATAATAGCCAATAATCAAACAATGAAACAAAATATTTAAGGATATTATAAAATAAAAAATTAACGTGAAAAATCCTCAAACTCAAAAGTAAAAAACCATGAAGAATAAATTTTGTTATGTAAAAGAATTACAAATTGTAATTTATAATAAACTTCTTCTCTCTCTTAACCTAGAAGAAAATCTTTTTCTAATGCCATAAAATAATCCTCTTTATGCAAAAATAAGCTAAAATTAAGGATACATCGAAGAAAATGATGAAAAATAATATAAATATTTGAAGAACCGATAGAAAACTGTCCATAATCGCGTTACCCGCTCCGTGGGCGCTTTGCCCATGCTCAAACGTTTGGTTTCAGAGCTCTTGAGCGCTTAGCCTTTTTTTTTGGCGGGCAAACTAAAATTGAGTGCCCTAGCATTCTCTTACTTTCTCGCTCACTTTCTTCATCTTGCTTGATAGGTTTCAAGATCAACAATCTTTACCTTGGTGGGAAAATATACCCCATATTCTCAAACCAACATGAAGATTATCGTCATATAAAAAGCGGCACGAAACCACACCCTACCGGTGTGGCCATAGCCCCTCTTGGGCTGCACTCCCATCACCTAGCAATGAGACACTCCAATGAAGTCTAGACAGTGTTCGAATTTATATGAAGTCATCAACTTAGTAAACATTTCAATTGCATTATCTGTAAAACTCTGAAAAAAATAATTAGGTCATTTTATTTAGGGTTTTGTAAATTTTAGAATGAACCTTAAATATTATTTAATTAAATTAATTCTTACAAATAAAATTAATAATATAAATTATTGATTTTGACCTTTAGCATATCAGTATAATGATATTTATAATATTTTTAGGATTTAACATCTATTCGTATTAACTTAATATTTACTTTTTGACTTTACGTTATCACACAAATGACTTTTGAATTTCACACATATTTATAAAATTTAATGTAGTGACTTCTTGAATTCTATACATATTCTTTTATATAAATGAGAATTTTGTTATTAAATGAAACATCATTTGGATAGTTTGTGAGGACAGTTGGCTTTAGAGAAATTTCATTTATATTAGGATTATGTGTCGTAGTTGCAGGTGCCTCATCAAAATTCTAAGTCTGTATAATTATTTGAAATGTTATATATTTTGATTTGGAAGTCTTGGTCGGCCTCTACATTCGATTACCATGTGTTGAGGGAAACCACGGTCAAAGAATGGGCTCAGTCTAACACGGATGGGGTCAAAGAATGGGTTCAGTCCAACACAAGGCAGCACCCTTAAAAAAATTATTATGTGGGAGTCTTGGTCGACTTGAGTTCATATTCGATCACCATGCGCCGAGCGCAATCGGGGTCAATGAATTGACTCAATCCAAGGGCAACACCCCCTTGAAAGATTAAATACATGCCCCCATGCCAAAATGGGTGATAGGGCGTAGTAGTGCAAGAGGCTCATTATGGACTTGTGATACCGAGAGGGTGAGTCAATGACAAATATCAGTAACTACAGGCCGAAGGCCACATAGCGTGTGTGCGCATACATGAGATTGTACCTGGATGGGAGACCACCCTACCAGCATATATAATCACTAAAAGATGTAATTCAGATGTTGTGAAATATATTAATTATTTCTTGTAATTATACGACTTAGTGTTTTTATTACTAAAGCAGAATTGCCTCCGTAGGTATGAGCATGAAAGGATGGGTAGAGTCGGGACAGCTGGAGGATTTTATTCTTAGACAGCTGGAGGATTTTATTCTTAGACTATTCTTTTTCGAGATTGTTTACATGGCAGTGGGATTTTGGTTCGATTCATGGGGCTTAGATTATTCTAAGCATTTATTATATTAACTTTTATGTCAAGAGTTTATTTAAAATCTTGAAAATTAATAGAAAATTAATCTATGAGATAACACTTGGCTTATGGCTCGGAACAGCCGGGTCGGTACAGGTGGTATCAAAGTTGTGTTACCCACGAAACCATGCAAATCAATCATTATCTTGTTGAAAGTCTACGAGTCCACTATCCCAAGGATAAAATTCTTTTATATACGAATTGCTCATTCTTTTATAGAATTAATTTTTATTATTTATATGGTAAATAATTATGGGTGTGCCACTTATGTGTCATGCTAGGTGTACGTGACACTTAAGCCAATGAGCGTATATGAGATGCCTTTACAATCAGAGGTGTTATCTAGGTAATATGGGTGGTATGTGACACTTGTGCAATATGGATAATTGTGTCATTAGACAGTGTGCCCCACTTTAGCTATACATATAAGTGGCAATGCTTAAATCAAGAAAAAAAACTCCAATTTTTCTCCTCGTGACCTATTATATTTTGAGGACGAAAATTCCCAAGTTAGGGAGATTATAAAACCCCGATTTTTTTTCCTTATTATATTTTTGAGGACGGAAATTTTTAAGCTTGGGAGATTGTAAAACCTTAAAAAAATAATTAGGTTATTTTATTTAGGATTTTGTAAATCTTAGAACAAACCATAAATATTATTTAATTAAATTAATTCTTGAAAAAAATTAATATTATAAATTATTGATTTTTACCTTTAGCATATCGTTATAATGATGTTTATAATATTTTTAAGATTTAACATCTATTCTTATTAACTTAATAATTATTTTTTAACTTTACGTTATCACACAAATGATTTTTTGAATTCCACACATATTTATAAAATTTAATGTAGTGACTTCTTCTATATGACTTCTTGAATTCACACATAGCATGCAATACATCCATACGTGACAAAAAGAGTCTGGGAAGTCTCGATCTTCGTCAAGACTGAACTAAAAATAAAACCCTCTGGCAAAAAGACCAAAGTTTATAGTTCCTATCCTCATCAACCTACCCTTCACTGGATTCACATGCAATCAACTCGGTTTCAACATGCGCTCCTCATCAAAGATAATATCTGTGCTCACTATAACTTTCTTTAATGTTACAACCCATAGCTTAAAGCTATTCATGCCTTTCTTGAGCCCAAGAAACTCATACTTCCTTGACTTGGAGTCCAGCTTAGATTATTGTGTATCATGTATATGCACAAAATATAGACAACCAAAGACTTTCAAATCATATTAGACAATCGGTTTACATGTCCATATTTCCTCCAAAGCTTTCCTCCAATGCAACATGAGGTGTCATGTTGATGATGTAACATGTCATATTCACTACCTCACCTCAGAATATCTTACACAACCGCGCATTCAATCTCATACACCTTTCCTTCTCCAGGAAAGTCTTGTTCATCCTTTCAGCAACATTGTTCTACTGAGGTGTGTATTGCGTTGTGAAATATTCGCTTACACCTTCCTATTGACAAAAATCAACAAATTTCTTGGGCTTATTCTCACCTCTATTATCTGACCTCAAATACATGAGTTTCTTTCTCGTTTGAGTTTCAAGTCCCATCTTCTATTGTTTAAACATAGAAAAATTTCATCCTTATGCTTCATGGAGTATTCCCAAACCTTCTTGAAAAAATCATCTATAAAGGTAAGAAAATAGACAACACAACCATTAGATTTCAAAGATGCTGCCCCCCATAAATCAATATGAACATAGCCCAAGACAAAACTACTATTATGAGATACAAGTGATCAAAACAGTACCTTTGTTTGCTTGTCATGAACACAATACTTACAGAACTTCAGATGACATACCTTTAAACCCTTGAGTAAACCCCTTCTTTGGAGTTCAATCATGCATCTCTCACTCATATGACCTAACCTCGCATGCCAAAGTAAAATGTTCTTTATTTCCTTTTCAGAGTTAGAACCTGCAGTAACACCAACAACTGTGTGTCCCTGTAGCATAAACAAATTTTCGTTCTTCTGGCCCTTCATGATCAATGATAACTACTTAGTGATCTTCAAAACTGCCTCTGACATGACAACTCTACATCTATCGCTATCCAAACAACCTAGTGAAATCAGATTTTTCCTCAAATTCTGGCATATACATCCCATTAGTCAATATTCGGATCACACCATCAAACACTCTGATTCTCACATATCCAATCCCAACAATCTTGCAAGCAGAATTGCTTCCCATTAGAATTGAACCACCATCAAAAGCTTAATAATCATATAACCACTCCTTATTTGGACACATATGAAATAAGTATCCAGAATCCAAAATTCAACTATCCTCACCATTATTTACACCATATGTAACATTGAGTGGATTCTCACCATCAGCACCAGAATTATCAACATTAGCTTGATCCTTTTACTGTAGTCTTTCTTGAAGTGTTGTCCCTCCTTTTTACAATAATAGTAACCAACCTTTCTGCTTATCATGTTTACCCTTTCCCTTGCTTCCACTCCCTTCCTAAAAGACTTTTCCCTTGTTCCCAAGCTCTATATTTACATAAAAAAGATCCTCATCATTCTTGATCTCCTTCTTATCCTTAATCATTAATTCCTCAAACAATAAAGTTGTAACAAAGTCATCAAATTCAATAAAATCCTTACTATGAAATAAGGTTTTCACAACCTCTTCATATACTGAATTTAGGAAGTTAATAAGCATGTAGGCCTTATCATCCTATATAATTTTTTCATCAATGCACAACAAATCATTACACAACTTGTTAAACTTATGTAAATGAGATTGCAAAGAATCAGAGTCATGCATCCTCAAATAATATACTGCCTCTTAAGATAGGTCTTGCTAGTCAAGGATTTTGTCATATATATATACTATCTAATTTTGTCCATAAAACATATGAATACATTACATGTAATATATTGTAATAAATTTCATCAGGGAGATGTATAGGAATGACACCCAACATTATCTCTTCTAAATTAAATTAGTCTTTATTAGATATATCAACATGCCTTTTAGCCTCACAAACAATACCCTTAAAACCTTAATTAATAAGACTATCTTTAACTTTTTCTTGCCAAAGAGCAAAACTAATCTCTCCATTAAACTTCTCAACATCTAATTTTAAAGAAAAACATTGACTAAATGGATCCATAAAAGAGATCTAGAAGAATAATTTTAACCCTTTTATGGAATGTCAAACCAACGGGCTGTGATATTAATTATTGGAGTAGATCTGTCCTGCGAAAGTGTGTGATAAGACATTCGCCCATAATCAAACAATGAAACAAAATATTGAAAATAAAAACACCAAAAAACTAACATAGAAAACCTCCAATCTCTAGGGTAAAAAAACATAACAAGAAGATTTCTTATCAAGAAGAATTATAAATTAAAGTTTACAAAAAAAATTTCCTCTCTCAACCTAGAAGAAAATCTTCTTCTAGCACCTTATAACCCTCCTCTTTATAAAACAAATAGATTACACTTAAGGATGCATAGAAGAAAAATATAAAAAATAATATAAATATACACGAAAACCGCCCAGAATTGCGTTACCCCGCGCCGTGGGTGCGCCATCACCACTCAGGTTAGCACTGCTTTTCTTTTTTTGGGCCTTCAAGCGCCCGAGCGTTTTCCTCGGTTTATTCTTTCTGCTTGATGGGTTCAAGGTCAACACCATGCCTAATACGTTCCCTGACAGGGCAACGTATACTCATATTGAAGAAATGATCATAACAAAGAAGAACCACTTCCAAGTAGCCAAAAAACCCACTCACCACTATTAGTGGTTGAAGATGAAGTGGATCAAGCATCGTATCTTTACAGATTTGAGTATCCAAGTTGAAGAGGCATTGTCGGCGGAACTATCAAAGTTTCATTTATAACAATGAATATAGCTACATACCTTTGTAAAATTCCGATAAACCACTGTGCTTTTATTATTGTTGAAGTAGTATTTCATCATCGGCTTACAAGAAGCATTATGTATCTGAAATACTACACTATTGTCAGTTAACATGGTCGATCATAAATATTTTGATTACCCCAGCAGTACTACTGTACATGGAGGTTTGGTTGCTAATTGTTATATTTTTCACCTGTTACAACTTACAACTTCTCATCTCTTGCTCAAGAAAGGCACGGTGAAATTAGCTCCGAAGTAATAAAAGCAGTGGACCTACCAAGGAAGGAAGTTGGGTTCTTGTCACGAAGAAGTTTCAGAGCATGTGGGATCTGATAAGCAATTTTGGAAGATGCTGTCCCTGGCAGCCATTTCTCAGGCCCTAAGAACGAGTCTTTGGAGTGTGTTGTGAGGGATGAGGGAGATTGATGACTGTTTGTCTTGGCCCATTCAAGAATCTTAGCTCCGTGGATAGAGGCCCACCACCATGAATGTTTTTTCTTCACATGTTCTTTGGCTCGTAAGTCCAATTTCTGCATCAAATGAAAGGTGTCCATACATGTAACGGGGTCCAATTTTGAGCGTAATGCTGCCAATGACAAGGAGCAAAGAAGAGAACATCGATGAGCCATCGCCGTCGGTGATCCATGCATGTTTATTCAGCCATCATATTTCTATTCTCTTTTCTAAATGGTGCTTTTCTTGTCATCAAAGAAAATGCATTTTTTTCTCCAAACGTACAAAGTTTGGTAAGTAACAGTTTCAATATCTTTGCTCTTTTGAATTGAGTATAATTATAATAAAGGCAAGGTAATATATGTATATATATAAGTATGATGATTATTATTTTGGTGGAGATAAACCATATAGTACTCATCTTGGCCCTTTCGTTATAATTATATATACACATGAGGTGCATCCCCTTGAATATATATATATAGAGCATATCTATGTCAACTAGCTAATTATTGTACCACTAACTTATTTGTATCATAACCAACTCTAGGTGCAAAAGATATACATATGTTTCCAATCTTGGCTGTCATGTTCAGATTTTTGCTTGTGACAATGATGCTCCAAAAATTCCCTATTCATAAATAAATCCATTTATTACTTAAAATAATATATATCTTGAGAAAATTAGTTTGTTTTGCTATTCTTCTTTTTTTTCGCAACAAGTATTCACCATATTCAACTTTTTTTCACATTGATAAAACTAAATTGGTTTACGTTGACACGTGGAACAAAATCATGTGACATAAAGCAGTGAGCAAATGGAGACTTTTAACCGTTGCTTTTTCTTTCATACAGCTTAAATGACTAAATGTGTCACGAAAAAATCGTGACAGACATTTGACTTGATTTTTAGTAGTGAAATTATGACTGATCAACTAATTTTAAAAAGGAAAAAAATATAAATAAACCATTAAATCATTATCATTATCTTCAACTAAGACTCAAATAATTACGTTGACGACCTCTCATCGACTGATAAGTCTGACCATAAATCCAAATTAAATTAATCCTGACCACCCCAAAAAAATGAATAGAAAAAAGAAGAAAACCCTTAATGTATTTGCAAAGCCTGCAGGGAACGGAAGGTACACCTGATGAAGATCCTTTTTATCAAATCAACCCATTTTTAAAAAAGGGTGGGATCCACAATTTTCAGCTCTTCTTTGCCGTTTTTATATAATCGAGCATCTAGAAAACCTTTGTCGGATTTGGAGTAATGGAACCATGGTTATGTGATAAAAAATACTTTGTTAATATCACCTCATATATATATATATATATACATATATACATATATATGTATGTATATAATTAAACTGGCGTTTAAGGCACATCAACTCCTTTGTCAAAGATAGCGGCCCAACCCTATCTCATGTGGATGATAACCTCTTTGAAAATTACTCTTGTTTGTTCAGTTTTTTTTATTCCCAAAGCTTATTAAGATAATTGTGTTAAATTAGAGTCTACATTCATGGTCGTGCGACCATGAAAAGTTCATGGTCGTTCTTCCATCACTCTCCTAATGTAATCAAGAGCTAATCCTTTCGACTTAATTTCAAACTCCCCTATATTTTACTGTTTATGGCTTGAAGTGCCCACCCTGAAAAATCTTAACTAAAAAATAAATCATTCCTCATTTGTTATTAAAAAAATTTTTTTTGAAACATAGATCAACTGGGAAATAAAGGGATCAAAACTTCAATATGTTTGATCAAGAAGGTACTTTTTTTTTAAGAATGAGTATATAGTCTCGCAAGATAAAAATAAGAATTTTAGAAAATTATAATATTTATTGATGCTTTGTATATTTTGGAAAATATTACAAAATCTTTGAAGAAGACGCTATGAATAAAAGAAAGATAACCTCACCTGTTGCAGGACTAAGAGAATAAACAAGATAATAATTTGTGTTCAAACGGAGAAGAAGCCTGGCATGTATATTTGGAATTGGTGATTGTCGTACAAGTGGGCAGTGACATGCTCGCGACCTGGAAAAAATATGCGGACGTACGATCATAAAATGTGCACTCTTTAAATTCTCTATGTGATCAATATAAAAAAAGATTGTACATTTTTTTATTCCAACAGAGCTGGCATGGAACATAAAAAATACCCACATGAATATGATTGACAATAAGATATCGACAAGCAGCTGCCAAAATTCTCAATGAAGGGTATTCATGTACAATGAACCATCAGAATGCATGGAAACCAGCTTCGTTTATATATATATATATATATATATATACAACAATGCAATAATATATAGCAATTATGCTAAGTAAAAAACAATTTGCCTCCTAGAATGTTCCTTCGCTGTACTTAAAATCATAATTGCACGTTCCCGTGAAGAGCATGGTTAATCAAGTTCTCAATAAAATTACTGTAAATATACATATATATACTGTAATTTAGCCATTCAAATTATACTTTTTTTGTAGGCGGGCATAACGGCATCCTCGGGGATAGACTATATGAATGCATCTCTATATACGCAATAACATGGTTTGGTGGGGAAAAACAGAAAACAAATTACAAGTACAAACTTAATACCTAGCTCCTACCCCATGTTTAGTACTATCCAGAGATGATCTAAACTATTGGTTTGGATTTTCAAAGCCTCATGGTAAAACTCAAAAGACCTACCAATTCACCAAACCACAATATTGAAACTATTGACGATCAGAAAAGTCCATAATAGCACGGTTTGTATTGAGGGAAGAAAAAACTCATGTTCAAATTGTCAAATATATATTTCAAATCCTCGTTCGAGTTTAATACGGATAGTTCAATGAAACGGCAGTTCTTAAGAATATAAAAAATAAAGATTTTTCTGGCCACGAACACGGTCTTAGTTTTTTAAGTAAAATTAATTTGTTATCCACAAACAAAAACAGTTAACAAAGACAAAGGCCGATGGCGACATTTTATCTGTGTCGTGAAGTTGATGAGAAATGCCCCC